>DWHQ01001297.1:0-11111 GCA_018247955.1 Eurytides marcellus marcellus | reverse complement strand
TCAAAAACTCCCCCCCTCAAAGACTGGCAACGCATTTGCAAGTTCTTTAATTTTGCAAATGTCCATGGGCGGCGGTTTTCATTTACCATCAGGTTAGCCGCTTGCTCAATTGTCAATCTACTCCATAAAAACAAATATCTTGGTGGTAACCAACTGGCCTCGTAGAAGCCTATCACTCATACCTTGATGATAATAATACGCGAGCAGAAAAATTATTTCGCTCCCTTTTTGTACCGAACGAGGAGCCAATCAGCTTTGTGAAATTTTTCGATAAAATAGGATTTTTGAGATACTTAGAAGTAAAAAGTTGTAGTATGTAAAAAAAAAATGGGGTATGATAAAACACTATATAAGCAATTTTTTTCTTACATTTATAGTGATTATTTTTATCTTTCAAATATGCAAAAATTGAGACCCCTATGAACGTCTAACTAACACCAAAAAGCCTTTGCTGTCGAATCGACTGGTTTGCTTGGAAAAATGTTATTACTATAGAAGATTGGTAAGTCAAATGATACATTTTTCTAGATTTCATCTGGTACACTCCGATATCGATAATCTTGAAGTTTAATATAACCAATTGTAAAGACACGGTTGGAGACACCCAAGTAGTGATGATCACTTAACAGTCAGTCAGTCGAAATATTGTAAAATCGTCAACAAGCCCTTTTAGTCCCATATATAGTACCGTTAAAATTAAGCCAATGTCTGATGCCAATATCTGATGTCAAAATCTACACACTCTGTTACCTAACAAAGGACTAAATCGACGCCCATTATACACGTCGGTGCTTGAACCAAAACCGGCGAACGGGCTCAAGGGGCGACCATTAGTCCGACTGTATCTTCGCGTCACCGGAACCGATCAAGCGCCAGATAGAGTCCCGGCCGGCCAGCAACTCATGAAGTCGATTCTATCACGGCGAGAATAACTGCTGCATTTTACATTCGCATACCTTTTCGGACAGCGCTATTGATAAAATGTCGGTTTGAGAATGGATTTTCTACAATAATACATCTATAATACAAAAGAAGAAATATTTACAGGATAAAGTTTAGATGCCAAGAAAGTATAATCAAAATAGTGAATTAAAAAGAAATAATAATACAACATAATTTTCAATGGAAAAGGTGGCAAATGGTAAGGTTACCACCAAAGTACGTCTACAAGATAAGTTTTATTTGAATAAAAATAATAAAAATTAAGATAGGTACGATATACACCCCGATATTTTAGGTACGTGCGTCTATTTAAGAGCACAGCGAGCTACTGTGAGGGCATGGAACAATTTGACATGAGGTGACTCATATTCATTATAGAAGAATCACACAAGAATCCAACGTCCATGGTGAGGCTCTTAACCCTGAGACATAATAGATCATCTTTAAAAAAAAAAATAATGCTGCCGTCGGTATTTGAATCCGTAATACCTGATCATAATTCTACATAACAGTAACGACACCACAACGTCTGTGCTACATGAGCGTTACTTCGCATTCTAATTTAAATCATTGATGATCGTTAGCGCTGCACGATCCGTGATAGGGATCTAGAAATACGGCTCGCTAATCGATGGCGGAATCGAGTAGCCGACGATGCAGAGTGTTGCTCTCGCGTACGACGTCGGCGGTTTGATTGACGTGCGTCGGGGCCGCGATTAGATATGGCGCGGCGTCTCGGGGCCGGTCCTGCGCTCGTGAGCGATGTTTTGTATGTAAATGTGCCGTCGCTTTGCGCCAGTGGACGCTGTGCGGACTGTGTTTCGCAAGTGACGCTTTACAGATCCCAAATGGTGTAGGAGACCACAACGAGATCGGTGTATGCTGTTAAGTTAACGCGATTATTTGTTACAGAATTGCGATCGCAACACAGTACAGTAACAGCTTAATAGTGTTTTTGTGTTCTTCAGAATGTATGTTATTCTTCTAAAGATATTTTTACATGTTATAGATAGTGCATGGCCTATTATTTGCGGTGATCGATAGTAGTTACAATGCCCAAATCAACGATCCATATTATTCGACTTTCAACGATTCCATATTATATTATTAAAATTGTCTGACAAATTGAATGTAGACTCAATGCAAAAAACACCTGAAATTGTCAAGTGCCCAAATTGTATTGTTTATCTGAAACACAAAAATCAGATGTTCCCGTTCTACCAGTCTAATCGATCTTGTTAGTATTCTCTCCCGAAAGGAAACGTAAAGGCGTGTACTAAAGATTTATAACCTTTTTTTAGTTAGACTTCTTACCGACGGTGACAGGCTGTTTAATTAGTTCTGATGTCGATGTATTAACAGATTTTTTTAATACTCTAGAATTGGACGCATGTAATTGGTAGCCTCTCTGCTCATTAGAGATCCAAATAACATAAAGAGTCGTTTTGTGTACGAAATATTTCAACGACGTCTCTCACCAATATCCTTTTCAGTTAGCTACTATCTGCAGATATCTTTTCTAGAGCGCAGGGGGATCTGCGATAAGAAACAACGTCTAGAGAGTTGAGCGTGTTCTTGCTTTATTACGGTATATTGAACAACTGACAGACAACATTGGATAGATTTTGATGCAAGCTGCTATCAAAACATTTTTATGTTACCGTAGAAAACTAGGTTACCAGGTTTTTCTATACGTCAATGTTCCGAGATCTAGATTCATCCATCTTTTATCATGAATACGTTGTGTAGGATAAATGGAATATATTATTTTAAGCATATTCGTATTTGAGCTACCACAAACAGTTATATTTAATATTAATGATTTTGTTAGATTTTTGATATTGGTATTTAAAGCAATCTAGTTAGAGGAATTTTATATGCCAAAATTATTCACTTTCTTTTTTAAAGATAACACAACATACATAAACATAACATACATAACTAAAATATTTATATTTTAGTCTGTCTTATTTTTTAATTGAATATTTTTATATGTAATTAAGAAAGTACATTTATCAGTTTGCGATTCTTTAACGCAATCAAAAGGCGAAGAATTCACATGATCTTTTATATGGAAGTGATACTTATAACAAATCAATCGAATTTTTCTTATATAATAAACTACGCAGTTCCTAAGAGTAAATTAAAGATGTACTTTTATAATTACAATACATTATTTTTTATGCATCTAGAGATTTTTTTTTTCTTTTTTAGGTTTTGTTGGGGTCGTCGTATCGGTCCGAAAATACCACTAACGACAACCAATTCTATAAATGTGGCGAAATGTTACGTTTATAAAGCATGAAAAAGAATTACCAGCCATCTAGATGGTGTGCCTGGTGTCACTCAGAGGTGGCGAAACTTTGGCACCAGGTATTCGAATAATTTCCCGGGACGCAGTATAAAAGATAAAAAATACAAAGTGACATAGAGTTACTTGTCAGGGCCAAAGAATCAAGTTAAAAGATAAGATAATTCATTTTGATAATTCGAAATAACAGGTAATACTTTGATAAAAAAAAAAGGTAACATTTTATAGTGAGATTTTATTTCATCATTTACGTTTTTCTTCAACTATAATATGCTAGTTTATAATAGCCCAGGGTTCGTGTTCCAAGATCTTATCACCATCGAGAGATTCCGTTACAATGTACTTAAGCACCTAACACTTCCCGTTCCTTCAATAGTTAGCGCCTTGAACAAATACAAGAAGAGATCTAATTATACCCCTGTTGTGTACACTAATGTTAGAACACTAAAATAATGTCGCATGTATTTATTTATTAGTTTTTAACTAATTTTTAACACGCGTTTTATATATATTATAGCAGTTATGATGAAAAAGTTTCTGATAATTAATGATTCATCTCTTTTACATATGTTAGTAATAACCCCGGCCTTATGAGTCTGTTTATCCAAGAAAGCACTTATCACAGCCTACCAGAAAGCTTGCAGAAGGAAGAATATGTGTGTTTGTATATTTGTTGTGCAATATCTCCATAAATTTTCAACCGAATTCCTCTCAAGGCCTTATCTTATCTTGACTGACATTGATGCTTTTAGCCTCTATAAAGCTTGTGGCTCTATAAAGCTTCATCGGATCACCGAATTCGTGGAAATGCTAGTTTCTACGAATTGAATAGACCCCATGTCCTGCGGGGTCACGCATGAGGACATGCGTGTTGTGTCAAAAATTTATTGTACCTTATAACTAATTGAAAGAATGTCGGCTACGGATAGTCGGGGTCCGGTACACGAACCTGGAGTGCGGCTGTCGTTGACTGTTGATTGGCAAGCGCAGCGGGAGGCGGTGAGAACCGCCCCGGGACCCGGGTGAATCTAGTGTACGTGGTGTGGGTGTTTCGCCGTGCTCGAAGGCGAACTCTTCCGTGTCTGTTGAGCTACTGTGATCCCTACTGTGTGTTGGTGTAGATAACGCGGGCGGGACCCCGGGCGATGGGTCCTGATTACTATCAGCCCCTTCCTCGACTGGGTCGAGAAGGGCGTTACGCGGGCGACGTTTCAGTACGGACGCGTGAGGTTCTAGTTGATAATTAGCCGCGGCTACCACCAGAGAATATGGGTGAGTTTCGGATTTCTTGAAGAATCGAGTTGACAGTTCGCGGAAGTGCTCGCGAAGTGTCTATTTCGAACTGATTCGATGTTATTTTTAAAAGTCATTTTGGCATCGAAAGTGACGCCAAGATATTGACCTCCTTTTTCAAAGGGATAGGTGGGTCGTAAAGTGGGCCCAATTGTCTGTGCTGGCGAGCACGGGTGAAGGGACCGATGAAAGGTTTTGGGAGGGCGTGAGCCCGGGTGAAGTGAATTGCTACACTTTTCTCCGGGTTTACGTCTATTTTCCGGGTGCGAAACCATTCGCCGAGGCGATTAGCAGCGCATTGGAGGCGGATAGTGATTCGGGCAAGTAGTCTGTCCGAATAATATAGGGGAGTGTCGTCCGCGAAAAGCGCGAGTTCGACTCTGGGTTCCTTAGGGATGTCGCTCATGTAGAGCGAAAATAGAAGAGGGGAGAGGACAGAGCCTTGAGGGAATCCGGCTCTGAGTGGACGGGTAAAGGATAGGGTGCCTTCTAATCGGTACCGAAAAGTGCGGTTCAACAGGTAGGCTCGTATGATGTGCACGAGTCTGCCTGGCACGTTGAGTGCGAACAGCTTGTAGATAAAGCCGTTGTGCCAGACTTTGTCGAATGCCTTTGCGACATCGAAGAAGAGTGCGCCTGCGGTTTCGGGACAAGGTTGGCTCAAGCCTTTCAGGATATGCTCCGTCAGGCGGTGAACTTGGAGAGGAAGGCCTCTCTCAAGGCCTGTAACGTTTTAATTAAAAGGCACTGGAATATCTTCTTGGTTAAAAAAGAAAATATTCCAGCTCAAAAGTGACATCTCTAATTTAACATTCACTCGTTATATCTATAAAAATATTGGAAAACTTTGGTTCAGATCTTGCTTAATAATTTAATGCAGTTTTCACAGACATTAAGATCATCCTTAAGATGATTATTATTTGGAAGCAATACTTTTAGTTTCAACATAGATTCTTTGAAAACATGGTATGTTTAAAACAAGTCAAACTGAAGACAGTGTCAATTGATAGTGCCATCAAGGTTTCAAACAATTTGAAGTGAGGCTTCTAGAAGCCGTATACAATGCATACTGAGACGTCAAATGCTGAAGTAAAAATTAAAGTGATCATTAATCAGCAAGAAATTAGCACTTTAAGAAAATTTGTTTGTCTAAATATTTAGCAAATGGATTTACTACCGCGGACTACCTACAAACGTCATCCGTATGAATAAGGCGAAAAACTTTAACCATCTTATGATATTTCAGGTTGTATCTACATTAATAATAAATTAATGAAGGTAATCTACATTTTATTTATCTAATATCTTTAACCAATAAAATTGTTTCTGTGTATGTGTATTTGTCTTTAAAAGCTATGAGATTTATGAAGATTTAAAAATTACATTAATTTTGTGTAACCTAGCTTCTACTTTTAAATCAGTTTCCATCGAAAGTAAGTTTTTTTTTTAACTTTCATCACTTAAACGGTGCAAATTAACACATAACTGGCACAATGACGACGTTAGAGCTTGGGGAAGTAAGCTTTAATAACTACAACGTTAAATTATGATGAAAATGTTCACATTCCGAACATTGTATTATAAATATTTGTATTCAATATTTATATTTGGTCAATTAGAAAATGTGAACTATTTAGCTAACAAAGACTAATACGTCTGCAATAAAACAGGTATAATCAAAATTATATATACATAAACAATAATTTCCTTTGCAAATACGTCCTTTAGTATCGATAAAACCAAAACCAGGAGTCAACAACATTTTCGATCCGCGCTGAAAACATCACAAAGGCCCCGTACAATGTCGCCAGCTATACGGGCGAATGGGCGCGCAATCAATGGAGTCACTTAAGCTAGATGGCGGTTTCAAAGCGAATAACTCTGGGCGCGATACATTTACGGCACATCGTCTCGTCTAGTAGAGGCTTATTATTCACCGAGCGTTTCTTTTGTGCCCGTGAGATACCAATCTGCAATGGCACGGACAACGAGCGAGTCCCTTTACACCTACGTGGAAGTGTGATCGTAATTAGAATTACTGTAACGCGAATGCGTTTATCGTCGTATGTAATAACAAGATGTAAATTGTGGCTCTTTTTACAATATGCACATAAAAATAAATAAAACTTTTGGTCATATATTATACAGCAACATCGTATCTTAGTAGAAACAATTGAATTGAGCATATAATATAACTATAATCAATAAAAGTGAGCTCGTAATTTTTTGTATTTAATAATATTTAATATCTATTATGGTTATCTCACACATTGCCATCTGATCCCAATCTAGGCCTTTACTGTATGGTAATCAGAGAAATGATATCAATACTTAAATATTTTAAATACATGTATGTTATCTACATACATGTATTATCACCCACTATCACCCACAGAACAAACACTATATATCGCACAAATATTTTGTCCTGGGTGGTAATCGAACCTACGACATTTGGCTTTGCAGTAAGCACTAACAACTACACCAACGGGCCAGTCACCGTATATGATATCGTGTGCGGCGGTTCGCAAAATGAAAACTGTCCGTAGCATGTCTCATTAGTAAATTTTTAATAAGAAATGGCAATGTACTTATGTACATATAATAGAAATCTAATAGTGCCCTCTATGTATATTTGGTACTCCCCCTGGTGTCTCTTCGAAATTCATATTGTAATAAGAATGAAATTTATATGCAATAAACTCTACAATAAAAACGTTACGAAAATTGGTTGAAAATTTGTTTACGAAAAATTATCGCCGCGACAGCACATATAACAAAAATAAATTAAAACGAATTGCATACTCCGTTATCGATCGTCGGTTAAAAATTCACGTATTAGTCTTGATTGACAATGCTTGCAATAGAAGGATGTCAATAATTCCGTGAAACCCCTTTAAAGCAAACAGATGACGTAGAGAATGAGAATTTAAACTGTCGGCAGCCAGCCGAGTAAAATCGTAAACAACGTTACTTGCCCTATTTACGGTTGACAGTTCTGCAATGGCTGGCAATGGCCGGCATGCAGTTGGATAGAAGTATGAAGGCAACGTGCAATGAAAATAAAATATGTCTTTTATAATAATTGTAGCGGCCAACTACTGAATAAATACATCCTTAACCGTGAGGTGGGCGTTCGGAGTCTGTTTTCAAGCTGTGTTCAGTTAAAATTTATGTTTACGGCTCATGTAAAGAAACGATGTTTTGAAAGTGCTTTGGAATGTTCAAGTTGGCGTAAATATTTTACCGCCATATATTTTAATAAAAAGAACCTTTTAAATACTACACTGTTCACAGAAATCGAGGTGTTACTGCAACAATCAATGGCTGGGGCACTTATAGTTTCTTGTATTCACTTCAATGCGACTAATTGTCAATATCAAATTATTATACGAACATTTTCACTGTGTCTCTTGACTATAAGCTCTATGGATGTTAAAATGATATTCTGTCACGACTTGAACTCGATAAAATGTACAAAATAGATATTGCATAAGGCGTTTTAATAGCTTGTTAGTCTTATTCGAAATCGATTAAAAGACAAAACGACAAATATCACGACGCTGACAAGTATATTGTTTTTATATAACAAACTTCGAAATTGTTACATAATATATTATAGTACGGTAGAATTTTCAATGTGTTTTTTGAAAAATCTACCGTACACTAGTTTATAAACTATATTTCTTCAGCCTTACTCCAAAGTAAGTTAAAAGCAACTGCATATGATGATCCACCCTCTATTGTGATCCTCATCTATGCCGTCAATGTGGCTACAGCAAGAGGTAGTAACAGAGAAATGGAATAATTAAACGGATGCCGTGGTGGCTAATACAACCTTTAGTGGCAGCCATCAATCAATCTCTGTCGACCGGAACGAGCTTCGTTTCGTCAATATTGATTGAGCTTCTAAGAGATAAACCTCAGAATGCGAAAAAGTTTTACAACTAACACATGAAAAGTAATACAAGGTCACATTTTATGGCCGCTTGCTATGATGAACACACTGGATTTGAAATTCTAATAAATTACTTTATAGAATATAATCATAATATATATCGAATGTCGTGGGTTCGATTCCCACGGAGAGCAATACCTTTGTGTTGTTTCTTAGTTTGGATAGGGCATTACGGGCAGTTCACCCGATTGCCTGAAAAATAAGATAATTCATGCATCGGATGGGAATGTAAAAAGTCGGTCCCGGATTTTTGTTAACGCCATCTAGTGGTGGCTTGGAGGAGTCCTTATTAAGAGGTCAATTTAATGTCGCCTTTACGCCTGATCTCTTTCCGGTCGAGTCGGTTATCCATCTCATCGGGCTATGAGTGTAAAGGAAGAGTAAGTGCACCTGTGTCTGCGCAAACGCTTGCGAACTATAATATATACCGCACAATTGGTTGAACTCTTGTAGATCGGCCGCCGTAGTCGGAATCGGTCGGGAGGACATTACTATTATACTACGCCTGGAGATAGTATATCTATGTATAGTATACCGCACACGAATATATCATGAAGGCAGTAAAGAATCAAGCAATTTTGAGCTTGTGCGATTTAAGATATCGTGTGCCAGGGTTCTTGTGGGAAATCGCAACGATTACCATCAAACATTAGTCAAATTGCCCGTTTGGTTTCTTAATTTTACTAAAACTATCTCGAAAAATTTACCAAAAACACCTCGATATCTACATGAGTGAAGATTCAAAATAGAGTCAAGAAAGTAGCACAATTAAAATACGACAAAATATTATCAAACGAGTTCACTACGAAATTCATGTCAAGCGAGGAGCAAATTTCAGTAGCAATTTCATATAGAACACAAAAATGGCACGAAAAATGCGGAATCTGTCATCCAACCGGTCGCATACGGGACCGGGGGAGTAACGTGTAACCAGGCACGTTTCGATGCAAATAAGTGCATTTATGCGAGGCGCCTACAATGGTCATTACCACGTCCAATTCGCCCTGAATTGCATCGCTCTAAACAGCTAAACGGCGTGAAACGAAACCGACGGCCGAGAGAGGCCGAGTGCCGAGCCCGTACGCGTGTTTCACATGCGGAATATTCATGACACGCCCGCTAAATGGAGTAGCGGTGCAATTCAATAGCACGCAGCCAGCGCCCCGCTTTAGGGTGCGAGCCATAAAGAAATCACCGACGCCGATTGCACCAACGAAGGTGAACATTGAGCAATGGTTACGCGAGACGCGACTAGCGATAATTTTTCGAACTAGCCAGTTCTGTCGGCGAACAGATGCCCGTTCCCAGAGGCATTAAGTTATTAGCCGGGCGTTCGGTCCCAATACACGTTGGGACACAGCGGGCGAACGTTTCACTCTTCAATTTGAATTCAATGGACGGAATTAGAGAGCACAAGCGGCGCGCGCTCGCAAAACCGAGCCGATAAAATACGAACATTATGTGGATGCGGGATTTTCTCAGCGCAACCCGACTGCGCTAGATTAGATCCTGGAACGTTCATACCAACGCGTTCCGTAAACGAGATTGTGAACCGTTCAGTTAATTGATAAAATATTTTTACACAAAAAACTCAGAAACATTTTACAGGTATTTCCCAAATCAGTATTGTACATTTTATTATATATTAAATAAACATCATCAGTGTGGAGTGTGATATCTTTATAATATAAATAAGTACCATAGCGGAAGTTAGCAATAAAACATTAACGTTGAAATTTGGGAAGTCTTTCTAGGCCAATTTACTTAAATAAACCAATATAATGTAATGTCGTCCCGACCGATTCCGGCCACGGCGGCCAATTTACAAGAGATCATCTAGGATATATTTATTTCATTTAGGATATATATACGTTAAGCGCACTAAAAGTTTCCGGAATGAATAAGAAAAAAATACTATCAAAGGCCAAAAATTTATTTATGTTCAACCTCAAAATACGATAATTTCATACGATTAAACCAATCTTGAAAACATTTGTACCACTCCTCCGTGGTGACCTCATAAACGTGTTTTTCATACTCTTCGAAAGACTTTTTCTGGTGATGAAAATCGTTGACCGCGTAATTGGTTCTTCATTTTTGGTAACAGAAAAAAATCATAAGGTGCAAGGGGACTGTATGCAGGATGGCTCATAAGCCATGTCCCCTTGTTCTATGTTTTTCACCTTCAAAACTTCGTTTGTCTGTCTGGCCGTGTGGGAGAGCTAACATAGTCGTAGTGCAAGAAAATTTACATAAAAAAAAGAAAAAAAAAAACGCTGTCCTCATTGTAAGATGAAATACCTTGTGTTACAAGGGCTTTTTATATACATAAATTTCACACGGACAAATGCCCAGAACCAAAATTAATCGTAGTTGGTACAAATATTTGTCCCGGGTGGGAATCGAACCCACGACCCGCGACGCCGAGACCTTTGCAACTAGTAAATAGCTTAGCAACTGCGCTAAACGAGCATCAAAAGATGATACGGCGTTTACAGTTATTTTTATGTCACTATTCTCAGTTTTATTAAAAAAAGAAGTAATCATCCGCTTATATGCAAATTTCACGCGCGCCACTTTGATTGGTTTCGGCTCACACGCCTGATT
>DWHQ01001296.1:0-11113 GCA_018247955.1 Eurytides marcellus marcellus | reverse complement strand
CAAAAACATCCAAATCAGTCCAGCCATTCTCGAGTTTTAGCGAGACTAACGAACAGCAATTGATTTTTATATATGTAGATATACTGTGTGTATATGTATTTATACAGGGGACATCTCCATAGAGGTGATCAAGATAAAGTCTTTTTCATTCTAAATATCATTAAATTCTCCTTGGAAATTGCGCTTTAAGGACTTAAAGAAATGCACTGAAAATGTTTAGCATCTGTAATGTGTGGCCGATTAAATAAAGTGAACTTATTCGAGACGTGTGCTCATTCCTGTTCGGCATCACCTTGAGGTGTGTGTGAATCAGCAGACGGCGCGCTCACCGGTGTGACGGTGGTCGTTCAAGAATAGCGTTTGGTCTATTTAGAAGTCCCCCGTAGATTGTTTGCCAGCAAAATGTGTCATTGTTAACTAATATAAGTAACAGCTCCTGCCAGCTGTTACGACATTTAGAAACATTAACTAAGATTACAAGGGGATTCCGATACGCCAATAAATTTCCCTTTTTCGAGTACGTTCGAACCTTTCGTCCTTAATAATACTTGAAATTTTTGTGACCTCGCCTTGAGGTTACAACTCGGATTATGACGGCGTCAAAAAGCCATTCTTGTGGATTATATGCGAATTGATTCATGCGCTCTTATGATTGTAAATGTCATTTTCAATGATTTGATGCGTACTTACCTTTACAAAATATTTCTTATACTTTCACGGTGGTGAGCCACGCAGCAGCTCCCGCTGCTGCTGAATGAACCGGCGGAAGTGGAAGTGTTTTGCTCGGTGACTGAGGTGGCCAGTGGCCCAACCTCTTCCTCTCTCTTCCTCCCCCAATTTTTTTTTCCTGGCAACGCATTAACATGTTCTTCAATGTTGCATATGTCCTTGGGCAGCGGTGGTCACGTAGCATTAGGTGAGCCGCTTACTTCTTTGCCTCCTACCCCATAACAAAACAATAACAATAGATTGTCGTGTCTTACTATTTCGTTAAACAAACTCTGTAGCATTACCCGGCGACCACGCTTTCAAGTGATTTAAAATATGGATCCTTTTTATTACTACAATTTTTATTTTAATTAGTAAAGATCGGCGTCTGTTCATTTACTCTCACTTTTCTTATGCAAATGAGCAATTTATATGCTGTGGTCGTATGAAACAGAGTGAAACTCAATAATTGTTGTTTAAATTTTTAGTGTGTTGGGCCGTGTTAATATTTTATTAATTAATTTGGTGCAGCGGGTTGTACTGTCCGATGGGCTGTGCGACAATATGGGTGGAGAGTTATGTAAACACCAGAATGTAAAACACGATATCGTTTAGCCGGTTAATTAATTGCTGTGACCGGGAGTCGGGAGCAAGCCGGGAGCGGGAGCGCCGGTTGTCGTGAGCTCGTTATGGAAATAATGAGTGCGATCGCAAACCGCTGCATAAGTTGCTCCCGGCCGGAACCGCAGCGCCTACTTCGATTTTTTTATTGTTGCCTTCCTCGGGGCTCGGCCGTTTTAATTCACTCTTGACGGTGCCCCCGCTACAAAATATTAATTTTTGTGTACATTACTTTAATGCAATTTCACTCTCGAATTAAATGCATCTACGCTTTAAAGACATCTGTTTTTTACTACATTAATTATCAGTGAACAATAATAATTCATTCAATTTTAAAATATCGATGTATCTAAGCAATAGAGTTTATAATAAAACATCATTTAGTACGTCGTCTTTTAGACGAGGTGTAAATTTGTCGTGAAATGTGACGTGCCACGCTCGGCGGGACGTGTGCCCGCATGGCTAGAAGCTTATTAAACCGAGCTTCACGACATCTTTGTGCGTGTATGACTAGGCGAATGTGCAACTCCTCGTGCGTTTAATTTTTAAAGCGTTTTTACGAGACAAGTTTCTATACAGAATCGATACAAATAAGGAATTAGAGTAGAAAATTTATAAATTCTTCATAATGCAAACACATGTTTTAAAAATAAACTGACAAGTTTCTATTTTTTTTTTTTATTAAAATTTAACTTGACCGTGACTATATACTGGGTTTTAAATGGTTCTGTGCGCTCTAATTAGTATTTATTTCATTCCTTTAAAAGATTCTAATATCAGAGAAAAGAACAGCTTCACTTGATTCACGACAATATTGAGGTCGTGAGATTGAAGTTACCTGCGAGACGTGTCACTTGATTTAATTAAGAGCCGTTTTACCACCCGTTCCATCGTCCTAACGCTACGTACGGCACCCCGGTTAATTTCGAACTGAGCCATTCCACGGGGGATTTATTTCAATATAGGACCTTATTCTACACCACCTTGTTACACGTTCGGTTCTCCCGTAGTATCCGTATCAAATGTAAATCTTGTCCTCCTGTCTTACATAATGAGATATCTAGTGCGATTTTTTTAGATACGTCCTTGTATTCTGGTGGAACAAAGTAGAAATATCTGTAAGTCAAGCTAAGTTCTCTAAATCCGCCCGTGATTGCATCGTTTGGGCGAAATAGTCGTCATATTTCAACGTGTAACATCCTGACCTGGGTTTTACAAATAGGGACATCGTTTGTTGCCCTAGTGATTCGTCGGCTCTTCTCACCTCTTACTAAATGTCTTCGTTAAATCTTAATAGCTTGATGTTTTTCAATATTTATACTCTTATTAATTTAACATTTTTATATTAGCATAACAGAAACGAACTGGTAGAAACACCATTAAAGCTTTTTATATAGAATCTCTGTTATGTTTAATAATTATGTTGAATGAATTGGGCCTGTGCTTCTGTATTATAATTTCAAAACCCGAAATAGACATTAGCATAAAGCATGCCTTTTAAGTATAAAGTTACCAATCTCTTATAACTTTTAAAAAGTAAAAGACGATAATTAGCTCTGAGATTTTTGAATTTTTTTTCTTACTGGCTCCTAATGCGCTACTCTTGTTGGCCGTCATCACGCGTCGCGGGAGAAGTTCGTTATTAATTCATCGCCTCTCAACAGGGCTGCTTTTGCTCACATTACCTTTGCTATTCGAGAGCGGACTACCATTTTAGACTACTTATATGCAATAAATTGTCTCTGCGATATTCAACCTTTTTGATGCCAAAGAATAAGTATATTTAACTGATAGCTATTTTTCGGTCCCATTCAGACATATCCCGTTGCCATGATCAAAGGCAATATTTTCTTGACTGCTTTTAAAATACATTAGCTTTCCTATTGAAGTTTTATTAATAAACTACACAAATTTTAACACTATGTAGTTTCTGATAACTGACGTTTGTATTTTTATGCGCTTTCGATAATTGTAAAACGCGAGAATGAGCGAATAAATCTTAGCGACGATTACGGTGTACCACAATCGGCAATCACATGATAACCAAAAAGCGTCGAGGCGATGTTGATTGTGACATTGTCTGATACGGGTGGCACCCGCGCCCCGCCGAAGGGCGAGCGGGGCACCGTGGCCGCCACCCGCATTTGTGATGCAAATTGTTGCGCCCGCCGCATCGCGGATTCACGCCTTACCTGCTGCCTGCTGCATCCGACGTAATTATTGCGAAAAATATTCATTTGTCCGCTCTAACACCCTCATCAACATAAATTCGACCTACAAACAGCTCCCAATGGCAGGAGGAAAAATTTTCACGTCGTTAAGATTATCCCTTTCCGCGTAAGCCGATATTCTTTTCGAGCTGTTGACAGTTATCGGTGGAATTCAATAGCCAACTGACTGGGATGCAAGAAGTCCGTGTGAAGTTTCGTGAGAACCTAGAGTCTCGGTACACTACGGAACACTATCGTATTTCAAACGATTTCGCAAAACGAATAAATAAGAACGGGGAGGCAAGAAGCGTGCGGTGAAACCGAGTCAAAGCGTGGGTATTAGAAACGCTCCGATTACCACGCTCGGAAGAGTTGCATCCACCGTTGAAGAGAATTTTCACAAGCCATCGCTTTGTTTAAACATTTTAAAGTACAAAATGTAATGTAAATAATATATGAGCGATGAGGTATGGTTTGATAATCACACTATCGACTCGATCGGCCGTGCGGTGGTGGTGGTACAGTAGATACGAACACCGGTACCGCTGCCGGCCTGACCGCGTTCCACTAACGGTACCATTCCGAAGTGTTTCTCCGGCGCGTGGCACACTTCGTGCGTACATTCACCTCGCCCATCTCGCTGTCTCCACACTCATTGTTTTTGATGGCCTTGTTTGGACACATGCTTATTCCACTTAACAGACCTAAACTTTTATATAATGATGGGATTGATTTCATTTTTATTTATCTCGCTCGTTTCATGATGTTTAAACGTAGTAAAGTTTTATATTTACGAACAAACTTTAAAAATTTCAAAGTCCAATGGATAGAGATCAGAATACCGTTAGAGGTCGTTGGTCTTATCTCAAGCAGAGGAAAATCAAGAAGTTATATTATTAATTTATACTGTTAGATGGATCGCTGTTTCTGTGCAGTTATATTACATCGTAAATGAGTGTATGAATTTTACACAAATAATTTCCAATTGCCTCTATATATAATATTAGGTAATTTCTAGAAGTTTGATCCGGTACTGAATGAGCCTCGTTATACCTTATTGGCCTATTTCAAAAGAAGAGTAGATTTATAATTCGACTTTCGTTAATTTTTTGTATGTATGTAACACGATATGCCTACATATTAACACATTGTTTACCGATTTTAAGGATCCTTTTTATTATGGTTCAATAGAAATTTCATTGTCATCGATTTTTTAATTGGCAATGGAATATTAGATTGGATTATTTATTTTTGTATTGTATAAAAGTTTAAATTATTTTCAGCTTTAATTTTACTACATCAATACGACATTGCATGTAATGATTGTAATTGTATTATGTACCATAAATTACTTATATATATTCGATCGATATGGTGCAACGAAAAGATAAATATATTGCCAAATATTTCTAACACTACGACCTTGGTTGGATAGTATCAAAATCAGGGAAAATGTATTTTTTCATTATATATAAAATTTAAAGCAAAAATTGTAATATTTTTGTTTTGTATGTCTGTAGCAAGTTCCCTCCTTCGCGATGGAATTTTTTATACGAGTCTAATTGGTGGAAAAATAAGGGACCTATAGTAGCCACTTCATTACACGCCCTCGTTACTGATGTATTCCACGCTGAAACACTTATGCCTATAGTGTTTATCCTTCGTGTATATGTGTATATCCGCAACCATAATGTAGTACGCTTTCTTATGTTTTGTACTTTTTTCTCGCTTGCCATTATCATCGTGGGCAATATTTCCGACCTGGCAACATATACTGTTTATTCAAGGCATATTTTATCATTTTGAAAATTGCCCCTAAATTAAAGCGTGTACGTGGTGAATTATTGGTTTTTCAAATAATATTCCATTGCTGTAAGGCGAGCGGGCCTGGCTACTTGCGTGCGTACGATTACTTCGCTTGTATTGCTGTGTAATATATTCATATTTTCACCACCTTCGCATCCTTAATGTTTCATTTCCTTCTTTGTTTTTGGTGTGCCACCGTTTTTTGTAGCTTTTAAATTTACTGTATAAACAATAAATTTGGCTAGAGCGGTGAGGTATTTATTAAATTCTTAAAAAATCAGAATTAAGAACCTAATTCATCTTGTAAAGATTTTTATGGACACATGAAATTGCTTCTTTTCAGCCTACTTATTTTGCAATATTGATTTTTTTCTAAAATTATTTCATTCACTAGCGTGATGCAGACTTGGAAAGTTGCCATTACACTTAGTACAGATGCGCCAAACAGATGCGAAAGCAAGCTCAATGCGGGGTTCAAAGTATAATAATTAGTTTCAGGTCTCTTTAAAGTATTTGTTGTATTATAAGGTAGAAAAAGCCTTAGGAGTACGGTAGACTGAGATGATATATCGCCGAGCCACCAAATCGAAATTGTTATATTGAAAATAATACTAATGCATTTGCTGATAATTTCTGGATGTTAAACTATTTTTTGTATTTATGAATGCAATGTAAAAAATGCAGTAATAAAGTTGTTTTTGCTAGTAAGCAAAGTTCTACCCGCAATTACCGCTCACGTTGATTTCAATCATGTGTTATTTTTCCTGGACAAATGTAGCCTTCCTAAGGTTACTTTATTCGTTTAGTATTAGTCCGACCAAGAAACTCGCGCATTTATAACATCAGTATTGAATCGTCTTTTAGGTTACCTCCCTTTAAGAATGCTAATACAGGAAGTAATAACTAATAATTTCTAATATAAAATAAAAAAGGTCAATATATGAAATGTTACGATCTGTTTTAATGTTGTAACTGGCCACCAATATTCACATAATGCTCTAATGTATATGTGTACGATGTGCTCCGGCCGCTTGACCAACATATTGTGTCACAAATACAATTCGGACGTTGATTTAGAACCATTAATATTCTTACCATTGGCTCTTTTAAAAGAGTTTTGTAAGTGGTAGCACCCTTTTGCAAAGTCCGTCCAGGCGAACTTGCCATACCATTCTTCTACAAACCAGTTATTCTTCCGCCAAATACTAATGCACATTCATCTGTGTTCCGGTTTGAAAGGTAATATTAACAACGTAAATAGGGTCATAGATATATGTTTTGAACTTGTGCATTCAAAATACTATGTGGCATTGTGTTATGAGCAGATGCGATACACTTATCATCAGGGACACGTCTCATCTTGTCACTTAATTTTCTTTAAAAAAAATAGTATAGTTCTTTTTATATCTTGTAACATTGCTATGAGATTAACTAAGCTTACTTCGCTTTGATACATTATGTTATATTAATTTCTACTCTAAATAATACTACTACTGGAAAATTTCTTACTCGTTAACCGAGTAATAAAGAGCATCTTAAATATGGGTGCTTTATGTTTTTCTTTTTACTATTTATAACTCAACTTGTGTAATTTCTTAAGTTGTTGCTTTATTAGTCATTTTCGGGGTATTTGTCTTAAAATAAAAATGACTTCATCACTTGTTTATTTTATATGTAATTCGCAAATAGTGGATTTAAAAAAAAAGAAGTCCTGTGAAATTGTTGTTGTTTTTCTCGTTTTTATTCATGTCACATTTTAAACACTGTATACGTGTCCAACATTGGGTATACATGTTGGACGTAAACAGATCCCTGTAAATCTTCGCCTTGTTACTCGGCTTTGAAATGGTACTCGCTTACTATTCAAGTAGCATTAGTGATGATCTTTTTTCAGAGCTCTTTGTTACGTGTTGGTCATTTTTATTCAAACTATAGATTTATTTACGGAATAAACAAAGAAAATGTAAGCATTCCTACGATTTAAAATATATCATATTATTCGATGCAATAAAATGTACATTTAATATTTGAACAGTAAAATATATATATTGTTGCGATCATCGAATCTACATAATCCTGTCAATACGATTATCTTAAAATTAAATGGCTTTATTACACATAACTCACTCGTTTTCTACATGTCCCACAAATTTGCTTTATGTTAAGCTCTGGATGTACTAAAGCATACGGCATCGATAGGGCAATAAAACGCGAGTCGCGCGATAACATGTATATCTTGAGGTGTAAGTTGTTGGGGAGCGACAGCTAGGTGCGGCTCCCAGATCGCCGATGCGGTGATGACGGTGGTGTTTTACGATGGGGGTGCGGCGTGGCGCGGGCGCGCCTGCTAATTTTGATAAAAGCCTCGTCCAGCCGCACCCGCCCCCGTACGCAACCATTGCGCGCACCACTTGCACCGATAAATACCAGCTCCAACGAATACGTCAATGCTTTTTTTTTTAATTTTCTATCCAACATATTTACACTTTTCACATATAACGTCCAGCTGCTCATGACGATGCGTTTTCTTTTTCTCCAGTTAAATTTTGACTACTCTTGATAATTTTCTTGTTGCTATGGTATATTATATAAATTCTGTCACCTTTAACACTATTTTGTCCTCTAGGATCATTTTTCAAATTTTCCATTACGTGCACTCGTTCAACCTACGTTTATAAAATAAATTTTTGTTTGAATCGCTCGAAATGCTATAAAGTTTGTCTCAGAAGAGAGAAGATGCTGTAAAAGTTTATGGTGTCATATCGGGTAATTGTTTTCAGTAAAACGGAATAAAGTATTAAGGTAGTAGAATCGCTGTAGTTCGGCAAAGTAGCAATAAATATATTATTTCAAATTCTGCTTCGATGTCAAATAAGTAATAATGAACTATTGTTACTTATTTGACATCGTATATAATTGTATAAACATTTTTTTTATTATATTGCAATTTTATTAAAAATCTTATTTTTTTGTTTGTGTCCTTTTTTATTTAATTCTTATTTTTTTGTTAAATATAAATTGTTTATATTATAAATGAAACACATATCTAAGCACATATGCTATAACTCTGCTAAATGTTACAATCCTTCGCAGGCAATACGTTTAATAAAGGGTAGGAAGTTTTTTCTTCATAGTTATACTTTAATAATGGCTTACCGGACTACTTCGGGTGTTTTCAAAGACCACTGAATGGTCTTGATTTAGCCCACAAATGGGTCTAAGACTGTGAGACTTTCGCCTCAGTGAACGGAATTGCGCTGTATCGTGTCGAGAAATCATTTTTATTTTTAATCTCGTCATTTGTTATAGTAAAATTTAGTTTACACAAAAACATTAACGTTTTTATAATTATATTTTTATATTATAAGAAAAAAAAAACGATTATGATATCGAAGTTACCTTGTAAGTTTGTAGCTTACTGTCAGGTGCATGATTATCTCGTCTCAAAACTTGTCTCTTAATTAAAAAAAAGTTACACCTTTGGCTCTCGTATAAGATTTTTTTATCAGATTGGAAGTTAATTTATACGGGTCAATAATCTTAATCCAATGTAATAGCCATTGTTTCGACGTGGAAGAGAAATTTACACAAAGTTGAAAAGAAACCTGCACACTAATGAAACTTTGTTATGTGTCACATTTCTCTGTTTACTGAAAACTGTTACAGCGAGTCACGAAGTCATATTGTTTAGTGTCAAAGGGGCACACACTGCGTTTTTATTACATTGACTATTTTGACCTTCGCTGGGATAGCTATCCTACTAAGTCACCTTACTGGGATAGTAATGCTTCCGAAGACAAGGTTTTAGTGGCACGTATTTATTTAGTTTTGAATTTATTTACATCAAAAGATTTGTGAATATGGTCTTTTCAAATCTTTAAATTAAGAAAAGGTTTTTTTTCTTTCTCTTTATCTATTTAAGTGAGCACACAATATAATAATTGTACAATTTTTAATTCAATTCTTTTTTTAATTTTTGACATGAAAACAAAATTTACGTTACCTCACTTGATTAAAAATCAGTCTTGCTCAATGTTGATTAAGTAGATTTTTATTATAAAATGTTACCCGTTTGATAAATGATTTATTTCCATTGTTTCGAGAACTTATTTTATATAGTATTCGAAATAACAATTTTAACTTTTATTCCTGACTGGGCGTGGGTGAAGTAGGCGTGGCAACGCTCCGCCCAACTGGGATCCGCCCTCGCCCTTAACCATCTCTTCATGAAAATCTTGTAAGCGTTCTCGGCCTTTGTAGGTACCAGATCAAAATTGATTAGTAAAAACTATGAATGATTTTTTTTTCTCTTGTACGATCAGTAAAATGATTACTAAAATATAATTTTTCATTTTTAACTTGTTTTTGTCGCTGCACTGCCATTAAATATATCGGTCACCCCAAAAATCGTCTGTGAATAGAAAATTAGCCCTTAACATTACTGATATATTATTACTGAAGATGTATGTTACTGAATTCTATGCGTTAAATGGTGAACAAGAGAAAGACTTTTGTTTTGTACTTTTTATGTACATGATCAAACTGTAATAATACAAAACGGAGTATCGCTATTTAATATTTTAATGACGCTGTGCTGCTAATGCAAATTTTTCAGTACTGTATAAGGTATATTCTTAAACTTCGTGTCAGTAAAACCGATATAGCTAAGATAAATTTTTTATTTAAAAAATATATGTCTTTAACGTAGACTAAATGTGATAAAATTGTTTGTAGACCGAAATATGAAACAAATATAAAAAGAGTATAGACATTTTCTCGTGGGGCGATGTTAAATGGTTTTTTCTAGGGAGCATTGTTTCTATGGTAGTTATTTCAAAAAATGATTAAGTTGAAATTGATTACATTTAGCGGCTGATGGCAAAGGAGATGAGCATCGTCGGTGTGGCAGCCCGCGGGGCAGATAAACTCGTTAGCTCAAGATACGCCAGTCGCGGCGGCGGCGGAGGCGTTCGCCCGCCGCCCGCGTGTATCCCTGCCTGTAATCTCGTTGCGACTCCCGGCCCCGTCGGCTCCGATTCACCCCAAATTAGCTTTTGTTCACGATCGACAATTTAATTCGCCGCCATCTAAAATGTTTTTCTCTCAATTTACCAAATTCCATTCTGCTGGGCAAACAATTTCGCCCGCGGAGAGCGCGACGAACGCGCAGGTGTCGGGGATCTTCTGCAAAAGAACCTAGAGACACCACTTCGACGTCGCTAAAAGCTTATTGTTGACGTAGCGTTCGATTCAAGAGGCATAGCTACGTTCTTGTCCTTATAATTGATTGCTTTGTCGCGTAATTTGTTTGTCGACGCCTCGAGCGTTGCGATCCTCGCGGGAGCGTCGTGGCGCTCACTATTTCGTCATCGTCCCCGTAAATAATAAATAACGTCCTCTCCTGCCGTCGCCCGTTTCACCCGCTAAATGACTCAGCATGAATGCACTGAATACAGGAACGTGAAGGTGCGCTTACTTATGTTCACCGTACGATTCGTATTTGACACGTTCCCTGCCATGTTTGTGATAAGGTGTTATTTCTAGGCCGCGTGTATCATTTTCGGTACACGGTAGGCAATTTAATAATTCTCTGTTAATACATATTTTTTCTTGTTTTTGAGGGAAAGTATATTTTTTTCATAATTATAAATATTAGAACATGCTCAAAATAACAATAAAAAATATTTTTTTTTTGACATTGAATAATTGAAATAAAAATTAAAAAATTAAAAAAAAAAACTGGATGCATAGATATGGCTTATTAGGGC
>DWHQ01001295.1:0-11117 GCA_018247955.1 Eurytides marcellus marcellus | reverse complement strand
GTAACACACATAAAAAAAAAATAGTCGAATTGAGAACCTCCTGCTTTTTTGAAGTCCGTTAATAAAACTATGTCTTAACCTATCTGATCTGAATTATAATCGTTTATGCTTATCTTTACACGTTTAATAGTTTAAAAAAGTCTGCAATTTGTTTGTGAATAGTACTGCTTTACAAACAGCTTTTTTAGGTAAAACTTCTTTGTAGAGTCCGCTTGAGGAAGCACTAATGTGCAAGAATTTAAAAGGCTAATGTCGACAGCGTCCTTACTGGGTATATAGATTGATTTATACCGAGCTTAGCGCAAAGTTGATGAGTTTTGAACTCTGATAGTTCAAAATACCGTGCGGCATTGTTATAGACAAGCAAGTTACCAAAAGATAACGAATCTTTTGGTAACATGCTTTGGTATATTGCACCATCAAACGATTTATTGAAGATTCAGTGGTCGCACTCGCACTTTTAGGACTCTAGGAGAGATAAAAGCTGTGTAGGCGCGAATCCGAGGAAATCCCATGCGTAAGCAGAAACTGTTGGCCCTTCAGATGGGGTTAAGCAGAACCACGGTGTTTTCACCGAACTAATACTTAAGGACGAAGCTCGAAAGCTTATTGAAGAAAAACAGGACGTTAGATACGCGTTTAATGGACCTGAGACTGAAGACATCTCGCGTTTTGTTGAAGCGGTACGTGGGAAAAAATCAACATAAAATTCGTTTTTGGATAAAAAAATTGTCTCCTCCAGGCCAGACTTAAATCCATTGGATTATAAAATATGACAACACTTGGAGGAAAGGCCTGCTCAAAGACTCATCCTGATTTGGAGTTACTCAGGGCACTTTTGACCAAAGCAATCGCACACATTGATATGGATCACGTTCGTGCTGCTATAGACGACTGGCAGCGCAGGTAAAAAGCTTTTATTCAAAATCGCCGGAGTCATTTTAAATACGCTTGGTTAGGACAAGAATCTATTTTTGAGTAAGTTTCTTTCAGTACGTAAATGGTTACTGTAAAACAAACATATGTCAACTATTTCACAATAAACATGTGACAGAACTTATGATGTCCGGCAGCTTATTCGTCTCGTCACTTAACTATAGAAAAATAAGCAAATAGGACGGTAAAATTGATGGATGCTTAGCATAGCGGTTGTGTGAATGCGGTAGGGTAGGCGATGAGAACGTAGCGCCAACCATCTTGAAGCCGGACCATGGGAATGGAACAAATTAGCCGAATCCGCGCCCGGATTCCGACAGTTTTCGATATGTTAGTCATACGACGAGCGTGTAGCCGTCTTTGTATGTGTCATTGGCTACCTGTTTTGGAGAATTCTCGAAGGCATTTTTGAGCGCTGGAAAATTTAGGTTAGCGACCTAGGTCGAAAGTGATCCACAAAGGGTTGCAGCTCGATGTTCGAGATAACGGAATGCCTCTCGTATTTGATGAAATAAATTATAACAGGTTTAATATTTATGACAAATACTTTTTACACAATACTTTTTAGTAAAATGTCCCTAAAAATTTAGTAACCAATTTTTTACCAATTTTTTTACAGTGGTAGCCACGCAGCTGCCCCTGCTGCTGAATGGGCCGGCTCGAACCGGATAAGTATCACGACCTCACATAAAATCGGCGTAAAGTAGAATTATTTTTGCTTCCGCGTTTCGTCCGGTGAGTGAGGAGGCCGGTGGCCCATCCCCCTTTCTCCCCTTTCTTCCTCTCTCAGCCCTCTACCTCTATCTCCATTCTCTCCCTGCCTCCCTCCTCCCGCTCTCTCTGATCGCTTCCCTTGCTTTCACTCCTCCTCCTTTCCTCAATTCCCCCCTTATAGGCTGGCAAAGCATTTGCAAGTTTTGTAATGTTGCAATTGTCCATGGGCGGCGGTAATCGATTACCATCAGGTGAACCGCTTGCTCGTTTGTCAGGCAACTCCATAAAAAAAAATATACCAACATGGTAACACTGACTCCAGTCACCATAATTAGTTTAACTATTGGTCACAACAACACACCAACACGAAATAGTCGATAAAAACCTATCGCAACATTTACATCTTGGTTCTCTTCCTTAATTAGTCACTTTTGTTTCGCTACTTTCACTTAAAGGAATGTCCACATTCTCATTTTATGGCGTTCGCGTTATATTCATTTAATTAAGCGCATGTGAAGCAAAGCACGCCCAATGGGTCAAGCACCATTGTTTAAACCCAACTAATTAACTAACTCATTTCACCGCGAACTGTTACTAATAAAATATTATGCTGCGTTATTAAGAAATTATTGTAAGCGTTTGTGGCACCGTTGTTTTAACGCGCTTGCCCCTTTATTCAAATGACAGTATAAAGAGGATAAGATCCGTATAAGAAACTCTTTAATTCTCTATTTTAATCTAAAGTAGTAGTAGGTGATACTAGTCTAGTAAAATAATGACATTTTTGCTTTTTTTAAGTTAATTGCTATTCAACTTTGTAGACAATTCTTAAATTATAAATGGAACGCACAGATAAAAATATTTAACAGAAAATAATATAATAAAATATAAAAAACACAGTTTTTCTAGTTCTTTATCTGAATTTTAACTCTCGACGTTTCAAACACAATAAACAGCGTTCATCGTCATAGGACTAACTGAGGATTATTATTGTGTCCTGTTGACATATACGTTTACGTTTTTTTATATATACGTTATGTATATTTAAACTATTAGCTGTTAAAATGGACTTTTAAAATTTAGTTTTATGTATTTATAGAAATTTTAGGCGGTGGTACAAAACAATGTAAACATTTTTTTATTTTAATTTTATATATTTATAGAAGCTAAGCTAAAGTAAGGCTAAGCTTAACAAGTGTATAGTCTCACATCAGGCAAACGACTTGTTCGACTTGTCACTTCAACTCGTAAGAAATAAATTCTTATTCAAGTTTTAGCATTCTGCCATTTTTTGGCAACATAAATTTGCAGTCTTTCAAATCTGTCCTCTGCGCATGTAATTATTAATATACTTTAGCGATCGCCTAATAGCCGAAATACAACCAAAGGATTTTTTTTATCAAAGCGTCAAATACCTTTTTTGTCATGCGGTTGTTTGAATACGACAAAGTGTTAAGCGTTGATAGGTAAACAATTAATGTTTTTAATGATTTTTTTGTTGTTGTTATTATATGTTGGTTTGATCTTTATTGTATCTTGAAATTGATGATTAAAATTTAGTAGCGGTTGATTTAATAAGACTTTTTTTTAATTTATCGGCAGTTTGTCGGCTAGTTCAGCAATAACAGCACAGTGTAAATCAATGTTCTTATAACTTATTATTTAGATTAGTAATTATTGTTCGGTTTAAAATAAGAATAAAACTTGTTTTCTCTCGTCTCCTCGGCTATGATTCTTATTATCGATTTGTATTATTAACAAAAATCACAACAAAACTGTTCTAGATTATTGCATCGGTCAATATACTACAAACGAAAATGTTAACTCTGAATTAAACATTTTAAGTGTATATATTTTTTTCACATAAATGGAGAGTCCATTGTCACTGTTTGCTTCTAAAGTTTAAATTTAGTAGGTATATCGATTCGATCGAGTTCTTGCTTCTAATAGGAGCTATACTATCGATTCTTCAGCAGTTTCTCTAAATATAACATAGCTTTTAGTGCCGCGTTTTAATTTAATTATGTGTGCCATATATTTAATGAGGCGTTCACGGTGAAGTATAACAGGTATACTAGATGTCAGCACTGTGGCGGATAGGTTATAATTAATCTAGGCATTCTGCCAGACGTGTACCTCATGTGTAGGTTGAACAGGATCGCTGGATAGGTTTAAAAATATCAGCCAAAGGAATATTATTGTATTGTATACGATATATTTGAGAAATTGACTATCGTAATAATAATTCGTCTAGCTATAAATAATTTTATATGAAAAAGCATTGCTTTACTATTTTTGTATTATTTTTATTTTAAGATCATATTCGTACAACATTAAAGCTTCGGCCCCTTCAGTTTTAAATAGCTTTAGGTACCCAACAAAATTAAAGCTTTACTTTAACAAATGTCGAGCTCTTTGCATAATTAATAGACATTTTAAGTAAACAGTATACAAACAAGCAATCCTCACTTTTCTTACGTTACATCAGAGAACAATGACTCGTAAATATTTATCACGCGTTGTAAATGAGTATTTTTAAGGGGCCACTAATTATTTCACAATTCAATCCGATCGAGCCAACCGTAAAAACAATTTATTTTGCATTATCAAGCTTACAGTTTATTGTGCGAAGTAGTTATTTTGTACGTAATATTAGTGATAGGACTTTTTGCAGAATGAACGAAAATTATTTGAAACAATAATGTATAAGCATCCCTGTAATCAGGTTTAAAGGGCAACGCTACCAGACTAATTGCTGGGTCTAGAGATAGACCATTTACATATAACAGCGCAGTGCCAAGCACTTTTGAACTGGTATATCTTAAAATATATGTGCGGCGGATAATCAGGAATACAGGTGCGGTAAAATCTCACATTTTTTATGCAATAGCTATAATAACGGTTAAATTTTTAGCGATCCTTTTGCCGTATACCTTCATGAGTGTTAGTCTTTATGTTTTATTGTAATTTTTACTGCCGCCGTGCCGTGGTAGGTATTACTTTACAAATCAAAGGTCGTGGGCTTCATACTGATGATTTCTTGTAC
Organism: Eurytides marcellus marcellus; assembly: GCA_018247955.1. Lineage (NCBI taxonomy): Eukaryota > Metazoa > Arthropoda > Insecta > Lepidoptera > Papilionidae > Eurytides > Eurytides marcellus. The sequence goes on along the minus strand of DWHQ01001295.1, from coordinate 6,421 downwards.
AGTTAGAGCCCAAAGGGGTAATCACCCGATCATATCTGATCTTTTTCTTATCGTGTTTGGTTACTTCCCATCGGACTATGAGAGTAAGGACGGAATGAGTGCATCATTCTCCTGTGTCTGCGCAAACACTTGTGTATTATAAGTTGTTAACTTGTTGACAAGACTTTATGTGCATTACCGATATAATTTTAATCAGGACTCTAACTCCAAAAATAAAAGCCTTTAGAGATAGCCACCAGCGCTACTTTTTATTTTCTCTGAAATGAAACCAGAAATCAAAAGAAATACTGTTATTTCAAAACATTATTTTAACTTCCTATATTCGCTTCATTCCTACAGTTCAAATTAATCATCACGTTATCAGCTTAATCACAGACCGAATCGAAACTGGCACGGACTTTGGCTTTCCAACATTAAATTAACAAATCGTCCGCGAGACGATACAGCGGTGTATCTTTTAACAACCGTCTCACCTAAATCAAAGTCTTGTCGTAGTAACTGACACGCACTTGCTTATATCGTTAAACCAACGTAAACATGTTCAAAAATGTTTAGCTTTAACGTCTTCTTTGATCTTCAATAACAAATAAAATAGGTCACCAAACGGATTGTGTTATCGTAATTACCCCTGTCATATCTCATTAAATGTTTCTATTGTTCTATTTTATATGAGACTGAGTGACGAAACGAACAAGTCGACCCTTTGATGGTGAGCGACAAGATCGAAAATATAAGAAATAAAATGTATATAAAATTGCTTTATAAAAAGTTTACCTCTCACGTCTAAGTAGTATGTTGAAAGAAGGCAAACATTTGCGTATTTATCAAAAAAGTCAATGAAATTGCACATTTACTCGTCGAAATCGACCAACACTGTTTGATATTTAAAATAAAAGCATCTGAACCTCTCAGTCCTGACCGTAGTCCTTCCATTAGACTGTCCGCAGTCAATATCCTTTCTACACGCGTCATTATAAGTCACAATTCATTAAATTTTTCGTCAAGCTTACGATTTCAATAGGGCTGTCGGGTGTCCGCTGTGGCGAGACGTATCGACATGAGGATCTCAGATCACTATCGATACTCATTCCTGCACAGTCACTTGACTGGGGTGGCATCGCGTCTCATTGTGTTACAGCTATCTAGTACCATATTAAGCGTCTAATGTATGGAATTTCATATCTGAATCCTGAACCGATCCATAGGGACATAATGTTTTAAGTTCATTTTGCCGTCCAATACGTTCGGATCTGATCACAGATTATGACATTGCTCGTAAGTTGAAAGCTAATCAAAATGTTTTAATCGATGACGAGATAACTTGAGTGTTGTGCGTATTTTACGTTAAATTATTGTCGATATATCGATATCAATTTATATTGAGAGATTTATGTATCATTAACATAACAAAGGCATTTTTTAAATTGTATTGTCGTTTTATATCACCATTTCTTGATATTAAAATATGTTTTATAGGTGTATACGAAATCTTTAAATTGCGTTAGATTTAAATAAGAATAAAATAATAAAAAGACAAGTTTCATATATTAATTTTAACAATGTCATCGAACAGATTTCATTTCGGTCGATTCCGAATTTATTAACCAGCCCAATTAAGTTACGGCCATCAGGCCGTATCGATTTTCGTAAGTTAATCACTTCCCTAAAAGGTGAATGAATTCTTTGCATTATTTTAATTGATTTGTTAGATATTTTCCGTGTAGTGAGCCTCCATTAATCGGGTTTTTTTATAGAACATAAATTATAGTCGATTCTATAAAGATATTATATTATACTGTTAAGTAAGTATTATACTACTAGTATATATGTGTAAATGTTTGTAAATTAATAAAGATTAAATTATTAAATATAAAATTGTGATACCCAGACGTTGGTTTTTCCCCCACTGTGTTAATATATGTACATTAAATATATGTATATTGGTCATATTTATTAATTGATTTATTGTCTAGATTTTAGACTTGGTATTCATCATACGAGATCCAGTCCCGAACACTGACAGTAATAACTATAGTTCAATAGTTAATAACATTTACGGAATTTCACTCGACTTAAAAGCTATTTTTAAAATGTTTAATTTTAAAACGTGTTATCGCCCTAAGAATCCTCCAAAAACTATTTTAATATATTTTACAACTAGTTATAAAATGTGTGAGAGTGTAGAACATAGGTACGACTAAATTGTTAATTATTCTACGCTATTTCGAGCGAAACGCTTTTATTTGACTACATCAAGGTCGTACGTAGCTTGTTACATAGGTGAGTAACTTCGTTTAACCTTATGACATTTTTAGCCTAAAGATCATTAGTTTCTTTTAAAACATAGGGCTTCAAGTGATTAATGTCTACATTGTCTCTTTTGATGTATTTGGATTTTTTGACACCTTATTTCAACGTCTCATCGAACAAAAATCGGCATCATATTATCTTATTTGAATTTTTTTTTTTTGGATAAAATATTATATATAATTTTTTTTTGTCTGCAATAAATTCATATTTATCGTAGACGTTTCACATTCTTTTATCTACACTCTCCTCTTTATTAATTACATTTAATTTCAATAAGATTTTCCAATATTCAATTTTTAGGCATTGGAAACAAATTGTTAATTTAACCTACTCCGCGAGGGATGGTATCAAGACTGATAGCTGCGTTTTCCCGTTGAATGATTATACTTAATCTAAGGTGATGTAAAGAACCAGCCCTCTTGTTAAAAATTGCAGTTATTACGCATTTTATTTATTTTTTCTTCTTACCTTACCTGTACTATTTGAATTTTGGTTTATGTATGTTAGTTGGTCCGCCTTCTATGTATCAAGGAAAATTTCGATAAGATTTTTCGGACTGAAAATCCATAAGAAAAGAGCAAGAAATCCACACTGTCAAAGCCTCTCGAAACTAAGTAAGTAAATACACCCATTCTTTATTTCACTCGATACGTGCGATGGGGGCAAGTAGCGGCAGCTTAAATATATCGATCATTCGATTAGTTAGCTTTACGGTCAAGTGGCAAAAAACCCGGGGCGTATGGACGGACATCGGAATCGTTTTAAGCGGAGAGGGCACTCCAGACTTGTTTGCGCATGAGTGTTAGCCCTTTGCATTCTAGAGACGAGAGGCCAAGTGGGCTATTTAGTTTGCCGTGACGAGTGTTGTGTGAGTGGTGCCGTCGGTATTGTGTGAAGACTCGCTTCTAGCCTTCTAAGTTGTACAGCTACAGATATAGATATAGAGAAAGCAGTTACAGTTGCTTCAACTGCCATATCTATTACTCGTTTATCAACGTTAACAACTTTATTTTAATCTGATACATTACTATAATAACATGTTTATATTTTATTCCCATTATTGTATTTTTCTGTAATAAAACTTATAATTTGTTCGTTATATATAACATTTCGAATTCTTTCGTTCGTTCTTCAATGTTTAAAAATTATCCAATTCTTAAAAATTAAATTGTATAGACGGCCTTTGGTATTAGTTTAACTTTGGTACCGTTACTCCTATCTTAAAGACCGGCAACACATTTGCTTGTCTCTTGATAGTGCAGATGTCCATGGGAGGCGACATCGCTTATTATCAGGCGAGCCGCTTGCTTCTACTCAGGATAAAAAAAAATGTATGAACGTTTTGGTCATGGGCTAATTTACGTAAACAAAGCCATATAAGCAAAGCCTTTTTGAAGTAAATATAGTCGCGTTATTATTATTTCTAGATTACGTAAGCTCTCTTTACAACATACGTTCGTTCTTAAAGCTAAGTATTATTTTTTAAAGTGTTGCTAGGAATGATAAAATTGGTAATAATTAATTAATTTATTATTACAGTAAAAATAATACCTGTAAGATGGTTTTTATCCATGACAATTGCAAAATGAAAACTCCATTCTAAGGAAACATTCGATTCAATTATAAACACTAATAAACAAATGAAACATCAGGAACGTATTGAAAATTGCATAAACTGTGTGGCCGAATTAGTTTATGCAACTTTATACAGGAAACAGCTGCAAGTATTCAGATATGATTCGCAAACAAAAATTCTAGTATCAAAGCGCGCAATGCAGAAAGGATAAATATACTTCCAATGTTGATATGTTTCTGATCTTATTCAACTACGGATATATTCCGGATTTAGTCAAGGATGATGACAATCAATTATGTATTTAATTAAAGCTTTACACTGTTATTAGTAAATGCTCTTAGCTTTCTAAATACCGAAAAGATTAAAAAAAGTAACAGCCTATATACATATGCTCTCACTTCTGAGCTTCCTCCTTAGTAGGGTATAAAGGCACAGACCGTCACGCAACCCCACTGCGGATTGGCGGACTTCTCATATCTAAGAAATACATTTTTTTTTTTCGTTTTTTAAATATGCAAGTTTCCTCACGATATTTTCCTTCATCGTTAATCATGAGGTTAAACAGCACTTAATTTTTTTTATTAAAAATTAACCCTTTATTTGGAAATGTTGACCTCGAGCAACATGTGTTTCTAACAGCTTGCAAGTGAAAGAAATTCCATTTTTGCTCTTTTCTGGCACTAATGCTCTCAAACAATATTCAATTCAAATATGAATACAGTCAGATGTTGTAGAGCTTTTACAATTTATCTTAATTTGGATAACACCTAAATTTATTCATTATATTCATTCGAAAATTCAATGCTTGCCAAATGAAGAGTTAACAAATTCATTGGTGCCGGCACCCAGGTTAGAATTCAGGTTGTTCGAGTGTATTAAATTTCAAGCTAGTGCCCTGACACATATCTTAACAAACTCCAAAGTTAGTTAAGATTAAAGATTATTCCTTTAATTCTAGTGTGATTAAAGATTATTAGGTGGTAGGAATCTTTTTCATAGTCGACCGAGGGTAAACCTTCATTCATTGCCAGTTATGTTACAGGCAAGTAATAATATCTAAGTACTATTGTGTTTCGGTGGGAAGGGTAATGTTACCAGCGTTATTACTGGGCGTAAAGATATATCATCTTAAATTTCTGGTGATAAGCGCAGATTAAATCAGGCTCTGTCAGGCTCTATGTTGTTAGGGCAGCGTATTGATTACTTATTAAAAATTCTCAGGTGGTCGTTGCGGGATTGCTACATTATTGTTGTCTATTGTTGCTTATATACTCTTGATTAAAATGAGTATTGATTAAGTTCGATTTGTTCTAAACAAAAAAGGGGGTCCAGTACAGGGGGTACTTCCTATCAGTTTTCAAATGTTTTACAATAGATTAAATTAAATTCAAAATAAAGAATATATTTTGTGAATATTTGTAATAAAATATAAAGAAAAAAAGAGAGATGTCTTGAATAGGCTACCACTCTTCGAAAGTACAGTCAGATGAAAACAATATAACCTGTACGCAATATTCAACACGGTGTGAAAATATCCTTTTGTCGAATTCTTGTCAAACATTGCTTTGTGGTAATCACGCTTTGATGTTGCTTAAAGAAACCGCCGTTTGAATTATGTGGAATATTCCTTTGAGAATGAGATCAGTGAATAAACAATGATATTTCAAAAAATATATTGTAAGCAGATAATAAAGTTTTCCGTAACCTTTTATCTTTTCATGTAGTCTTCGCAGTGAAAATACTGAACATCGGTTTGAGAAGGGAAAGAACGTTTGCTAATTTGTTGATATCACAGATTATGGGACCTTTACTACTTGTTTCCGGTTTATGTCCCATGTATATATAGTTAGTTATCATTATTTTTTGTTTTAGGCGACAAGTTGAGACGAAAAAAATATGCACCTGGTAGTAAGCGACATGTCTACTTACAACAACATAGCGCCAGTTCCAGCTCGTCACTCAGATTGATAATAATAATAATTTTAAATATTTAACATAAAACGAAAAAAAAAATATTTTATCTCTATGCCCGGTTATTACGCTGGAACATTTGTCTTTAAGTCAATGTTAAAATTATAAACATACTTAACCTCTTTTTCAGATATGCAATAACATATAACATAGTTTAATGTTCTTACGTTATGTCAGTTCATTACGTTTATGTCATCGTATTTCTTATTCTTTATAAATAGAAAAAAAGGCCTTTTATTTCTTGCTTTCAAAACAATTCGAAACATGCAAATCCATCTAATATAGCACAGAAAAAGTTTTATTGAAGTAATCATTCTAAATAAAATTAATTAAATATATCGTAGAGTTATGTATCTAAAAGCGAGTTAATTAACTAAAACATTATTATCAATTTATCATCGTCATATTATTCTTTAAAGATAGAAAAGATCTATGAATATTGTGTAGTACTATTCACAGTCCCTAAAATATCATATGGAAAAATGCAAGAATCTGCAAAATTACCTACGCATATTTCAACCAAAAAAAAAGAATACTGAAAACTTTCCATATGTGCAATTGGTA
>DWHQ01001294.1:0-11117 GCA_018247955.1 Eurytides marcellus marcellus | reverse complement strand
GTATTATAATTAATAAATATTAATTTCACCCAAAAAGATCAAACTAAAATTATTGTATAACACAAATACTTACTTGCTCAGTATGTTCTTTTGGTGGTAAAGCACATAGCAAACTGTAGAGATGACTGCACGGTTTTGGCGCCAACGCCCTAATGAAGCCTGGTAACAGATCATACACCTGACGTCCGCAATGTTTTAGTTGTGCTGCTGCCCACACTAATTCAACATGCTCAGGTGTCACTCTGCCTTCCACTGCGAGGAATTTAAGGATCATATGTGACTGTTTAATCACCTGTAACAGAAAAGGAAAAAAATTGTGTTAAAAGATATAATTTAAAAAGTTCTCTGGACTCTTCTATAAAAGAAAGAATAAAACTTGTAATAATTACAATAATTTTTTCAGTATTTCTTTTAATTACCAGACTACTACTAGTCTACTACTATTTTGTATTTTATGTACTTATCAACTATTAGTATCAGGAAATAAGTATATGTTGTTACAATGTATGTGTACCATAGTATTGTAGTAATTACGAGGCAATTCATTGACCGCTAATATAGTAATTTAATACAAACAAAACTATAGCACTTTCAAATTTTTTAAATAATTCTGTAACAAAGAGTTCAATGAAAATTTACTAAAGTAGACTATCTCACTCACTTCTACATGCAAATTGGGTCCAAATAGATGTTCAATAATATTGTTGTATGTTAACCATGCAGCAAGTTGTTGGCCGGCTACTTCAGCATCTGTTGCTGGTTCCCCTGCACAAAGCTCATTGTGGGCAGCAATATGTGCATTTATTTGTGCAACACCAGCCAAGCGCATTGTTAAAGTACTGCTGTTGAAATATTTGAATGCCAATGCCAATCCATCACCATCAAATGGTAAAGGCGCATCTAAAGGTTCTTTTGCTGCACCCCACATAAAATCTGTCAAAAGAAAATATTCTCATATGAAATAAATCCAGCAATATTATGACATAAAAAAGAAGGACTTTTATAAATGTTTTTTAAAAACTAAACTTTATATTTAAAGCTTCAACTTTTAAAATGTCAACTATTCCCATGATTAAGAACTTTATTTATGTGTATTATACTTTATTTATATAATTTAAAAGTTATCAAATAATATAGTATCAAGCTTAAAGACTAACTTTTGGGAAATAACCGTTGTATTAATTATTGTTAAATACAGTATTATTCTACTATGTTACAGAAAATACACTGTCTTACCTGCCATGGACTTTACAGCTGGTAGCCTAAGATCTTTGTCCTCTAAATTGCACAAGTACTTCAATATTTTGCTCCTCAGAGGCATAAATAGTTGTGCTACTGCTCTAAAATTCAGCCAGAGTTTTAAATTACCCACTGCGGCAACTATTGCATGAGCCATAGATAAAGGAAAGGTACTAGGTGTAGCATGTTCAAAAACTGAAGTCATTGCACACACTCCGCCAAGCTTACAGAACAAACTGACATTACGCAGCAGATATGCAGGTATTTCAGTGTCATGAAGATCACAATAAGAGCTCAAATTTGATATTTCTTGTGCAGACAAATCATCCAGACGACTCAAAGCTGAATGTTTACACGCTAAGTATAGCGGGAAATTGAGCAAGAAAATCTTGGAAACAATGTGCATAAGCTTTTCTTTCTGCTGCATAGACCATGTTTCTGTATCATTTGTAGTAGCATTTTCACTGTTAGAATTGTCCTCAATAGACTGGTCATGTTTATCCTCTGTTTTACTACCTTCATTTTCTGGCTCTTCAAGTTTTGATTCTTGATTGTCTTCATTTTCAGGAGTAGAGGAAATTTCAGATTGTTTTTCTTTGTCTTTTGAGTCATCAGATGGTAAATTCTTAGCTGTATCTATCAGTTCATCTTTAAGCAGCTTTAATTGACAAACTGATAGACACAAAACACTTTGCACCAATAAATAAAATCTCTCAAAGTTTTTTACATCTCTATAACAGCACATACATTGCCTGAAAATTAGTATATAAGTAGCTGTGAATATTGTTTATTTTAAATTAAAATATATTAGAAACATAATTCTCATGGTCCTGTCCTTTACTACCGAAAATATGATTGATAAATATAAATTTGAAAAGCAATCAAAATTATGAATTGTAAGGCGAAAGTTAAATTAAAAAATATTCACTTATAGTTGAAAGGCTAAAATAAAGTAACATACAAATATGAATATTACCTTTGCGGCCAGGAAAGGATGTAATTCAAAATTACTTCAAGTTCAGATTGACTTATAGTTGGGTATTGGGACACATCATCGGTTAATCTCGTTTCACCTAAAACAATAAGATGTACATACAATAATTTACGAATGAATATTTATTATTTGTTTACCGCAGCTTTTTTAGGTTTAAATATATATTTTCTTTGGAAAAACAAAGTACGATACTGAACAGTTGCAAATCTTTGAAACAATGTAACTTACAATTCACTAAAAGATGTGAAAACTCGGAACAAACATCACACATCCTCAAGTTTTTATATCAAGATTGGGCGAAATATTATAGAAATATTATCGCCGCTACTAGTACACTTGGAATATTGATCATTATTGATATTTTCGTATCAGAAAACGAACACTGCCTTAGAAATGTCACAGAATCCGTTCCACCATTGTTGACGATTGTTGTCAAAAGTGCGTTTAATTTTTACAATATCAACTATTACATTACACAAATATTTATGAAATAAACTATAATTAATAGCGAAGTTGTTCTAGTAAATACAATAATAGTGTTAAGATAAGCAACGCTCTTGTTAAATTTTCGAGTAAATTACTGTGAATCAAATTCATCGTAATCAATCAGCGAACATGAGGGCTCATGTTCGCCGATGATATTAATGCAAGGAATATTTTTTCTCAATTTTGTTTTTCTCCTCCTTTCGTACAGCAAAGTTTCCTCGTTTCAGCAATTGACTTGTAAATCACCCCATACAATATAATACTAAGTAGCCTTAATGTAATCATAGATGGTTGACACGCTGGGTAAGTCTGTTAAACTATGTTTTGAAGATGCTGACTTTATATAAGAAGTTGAAAAGAGTACGAGTGAAATTTTTCTTTTTACTCTACTACATTCATACAACGACAACGACACAAAAGAAACTTGATTTCCGAACGATGAATCTCAACACCAATTGGTTAGAGGCTAGCTGACCGTGTAGTTAATATTCATTTCTATATATGACGACTTCCACCAACTTACCATCTACTAACGCGAGAAAAAGATTGGTATTTATGCATACTTAGATGTCAAATAATCAAACGCCGATATTTGATCCCAGAAACACCCAGTGACAATTGTTCATCACCACTAGCTTATCGAACTCGCGGAAACGTAGCATTATCAGTGGTTCTGTGGTGTCATGAAGCCGCATATGATAAAAGCATCAACGCCAGTCGACTCAATCTTTTTATAAACAACAGATTAGAGAAGTTACGGATGAAGATTTTAAACATCCACGGATGCGAATGTGGATGCGATCTCATGATTATTTAAGAAAAAATCTACATATGAGTACAAAAACAAAAACTATAATCCTTAAAAATAATACTGCGACATTCTCTAGATTACGCATATTTTGTAAAGGGTACTTAACTACTGCCTTAAAAAAATCACAAGTCCATATCTTTAAAAAAAATAGTTTTCGACTTACTAGAACTTAATATTAGAACTAAAGCATCCAAAGCAAGTTTGGTAAAAAAAACCTCCATTTCAAAGAGAATAATACCACTGGGTTACAGGAGTTTCCACTAATATGAAATATTGATAAAATTTTATTTTTTTCAAGGCAAACATTCAATTATTATTCATTTTATTATTTATTTTCTTTATTTCACAATACAGATATAATACTTATGCATAACTAGTGTACATTTATATCCTAGAAATATAAAATCATAAATATATGGTATTTGTTTCCCAAGCACTAACTTATATGAAACTTTTAACATGACGATGAAAAAAAAAAAGAAATACATACGATATGAACAAGGTAAAATATTATAATCCTAAATATTTAATAATTATGTAGACTTTAGCTGAAGCATTACATTTTTAAGATTGTTAAAAAATACAAAATAACAAAACTAATCTAAGGAGGTAAGTTAACAAGTATTTAGCAGCAGCAGTGAGCTCAACATTCAATACAAATGTACAGAACCGCGCACGCAATTCCCGACATACCTGTTGGTAATATAATGGGAAGCGCCGCGGGCATCTACGGCAACGTTGTACTACGTCGCCCAGATGACTCATCATACTAAGAATAAGTGATGGGGTGACTTGGATGGAGTTTTGCTTAGATTACTAATTAGTTTATTTTTGTTAGTAGGATATGTAAAACTTTTCAGCTAATTTATATATATCAACGTCAATTCTAAGTAGACCTATCCGTAAATGTAAATTTAGCAAGTTTGTTCGGAAGCTAGTATTATATGCGTAATTCAAAGCTTTGTTCTGGATAATTTGAAGTTTTTTGATGTTAGTTGGACATGTACTACTCCACACCGGACATGCATATGGACAGACCGAGATGATATGCACATTTTAGTATAGTTACTAAGATTAGATCGTCTGTTTAGGATAAGGGATAAGGCATGCATGTGATACTTTGAGCCCTATGAGGTGAAGCTTAGAGGTGTTCTCAGTCCAGTTAAGTTTACTGTCGAGGACTGTTCCAAGATACTTAGCTGTAAGGCTTCAACTTCCATCCCTTAAAATAATCTAAAAGTAGATCAATAGACAGCTGTAGGATTCGCCTAAACCCTGTACAAGTTAGCTTGATCTTTTTGACACATGTAAATTTTTCTGATCGACATAACTTTGCAATGACGAACATATTATTATCTTAATTTAATGATTTTAAAAATATTAAAAAAAATACATATAACACAAAAGATTAAAGCGTTATCTTGAAAATTTTAAGACCTTTTATTGCTTCAAAGTAAAATTTAAATAGCAACACTGAAAATAATAGACGCGTGTACAATGTTACATCGGGCGGACGGATGGGACACGAATAACAGGCAGTAACTGTTATAAATATCGATTGAAAAAATCATTATTACATACCATTGTTAAGTTATTGTTACGAGAAAAATAAGGTAAAAAAAAATAATTCTAATCTGAATTATGCATTCCATCGTTCCATCGACTGGCCATATAAGCCGAACGTCGGGAGCACTCGGGGTCAATATCCAATTCGTGGAAACTAGCATTTCCCCGGATTCGGGATCCGATGAAGCTTTACAGAGCCGCATAGGCTAAAAGCATCAACGTCAGTCAAGATAAGATAAGACTCGGGGTCAGTAGAGTGAAGTAAAGTCAAGAGGCAAGAAGAGTTTAAAGGAAGAAGTAAAGAGGAAGTAAGACTACCTGCCCGTAACATTATTATTGTTGAATTTAAGGTTTTGTTTTGAACTTTTGTTAAACATGCCTGAAAGGGCGAAAAAAACTATACTCAACAGTGAAACGCGTGAGTTTGTGACAGTTATAAGTATTTTAAAACATTATTTTTTGGACTACCAGATATTTTCTGTTTCCCATCACTAGCTCATCTGTCAAAAACATCAAGCTAACTTGTACAGGGTATAATATGCTCTCAATGGAAGAAAATAGAAAATTTTTAGATAATTTTTATAACAATAAACGTAAGAGAAATGTCGAACAAACTATATTAACAGTAGCAGACTATATTTATAAATTATTTTAGCCTATGCGTTAGATGTGTTAGTAAGGTTAGATTTAGTTCGGTTTGATGCAATCCTTATAAACTTAGCTAATATTTTTTAAGCAGGAACAACAATATCTTACTTCTCTATTTCAACACCCGCAAATTTTCTTTTTTCGTACAATTTATCGCACAATCCTCGGACACATGCTGTACTTAAAGGCGCATAGTCCCTTTCAGACATTTTTATATAATTGCATAAATATTTTTAATAATTTAATAAATACAAATCGGCGAACTGCCCCCAAATACAGTTTAATAATATTTTATAACTTTTATTTGTTCGATATAGAACAGATGTCAATTGTTAGTGTCAATGTCAGATAGGGAAGCGCTAAATCGATCATTCGTTGTCAAGATTGAATCGCGATTGCTTAGATTTTGAATCGATCAAAACTATGAGATTCTATTGCAGTTGCGAAATATCAATTAATAACGTAAGAATCTAATCATTTCTGTCCTAATAACAACAAGAACCCCAGCCTTCTTAAACAATGTATGGTACATCGTTCAAGATTGCTGTGGTTTATTCGATTTTGTCTATTTCGTATGTTGTTATTGAGGTGATAACTTTTTATGGGGGGTTAACTGCTTTGTCGTGAGCATAGAAGTATATCAACTTATATTTCTGGGTCGTAAATGATGGCAGTGCAAAGCCAGAGTTTTGGTATTTCTTAATTAGTCTAAAGCCTTGCGTCAGTATGCGAGTGGGCGAGTATGTCGCTTACAATTAAAGATATTTATATCGATTGCGCGTGCAAAACCGCGGAGCAGCAGTTTGTAAATACGGCGTATATGTATTTTCACGATATTACAGGAGGAACAAAAAACAGAATATTTTAGGCATTTAATTATATTGTCCGCCTGAACTTTGTTACTACTTCTTTAAAGTTAGAATAAATAATACTTGAATTGGTAAATTACTCATACTTAATATTTTTCATAATTAACAATCATTTAATCGTAATAGCTATTACTGCTCTTTTCAGAGCAGTTCCCATTCTTAAATCTTGTTTTAGTAAAAATACTCACATAAAATTAATGTAACAAGAATTAATCTGTGTTAGTTCTTTAATTCTCATCAAAACAGTAAAATTATAATCACAGAATTAAAATTTCAGCTATTAGTTAATCATAAAAACTATGACAGCCTCTAGGTATAACTCTCTTGAGCTTCTGTAACTGATCATACTCGTACTTTGAATTCGACATTGGCTGTATACATTTTTAAAGTAAAGCCACACAAATAATCAAAGATGATAATTTCTTTGGCAGATAAAGTCACCTGTAAAGTGGAGTTTATTGTACTGTTTGGCTCATAATCCCAATGCTCTTATTTTATCGACACAGTCACCACATCACCCGTACCACGATCAGGTCTTATCAATTGATAAATCAAGTTATCGTTACGAGCAGATTCTTCAGAGATGTATAGTCAGATGTAGTAGCATCGAAAGAACTTGGCACTATTCTTACCAACTTGGTGATAGTGGTGGTAATATTGTGAGGTTAGAAATATTTCCGAATTTTTTAACTTCCTCTTAATTGTGGAGTAAGCAGAGCTCTTTCATTTGCGTATGGCCTTTCTCTTAGAACATTTGCTGCTGTTAATGCAATGCAAGTTTTTTTTTAGATTTCAACCCCAACTAAATCTTTGAGTTCAAAATGATTAGTTTACTACTTATCACATATTTTACCTACTTTGTAGTTTTGTAGCCTAAGAAGCATGCTGTACCTTAGAAGCCGCAAATTCGTTACTCCACTTGAACGATATATCTATCGTAGTTCCAAAATGTTTTTAAACAATCTCTTTTCCCTTTACTTTTAAATAGCAAACTTTGATTTTACTTCGTCATGAATTTAATAACTTGGCTTTCCTATTAGTAGGTTTCTAATCCATTATACATACATACACCGCTGGAGGCTATGATCTTATTTTGACTGACGTCAATGTTTTTAGTGTATGCAGCTCTATATCGCTTCATCGGATCACGGGAGGCTATGAATGATACTAGAAATATGACTGAACAGATTGGTGATCTTCATAATGCAGGAGCTACTTTTTTTGTGGGTGAGTTTCTTTTTTAATCTTTTGTAAATTTTCTTTTCTCGCTATCTCATTTTAGTAGGTTATAAAAATGTCTGACCAAACTTCTTCTGTTAATTTTGGATTATACATATTTTTGCTACTGAAACATACTGGTAACATATATATTTTCACGGGTCTGGATCATTTTAAATAAATTTTGTGATATCTTATTTAAATTCAATGTACTCTACATTGATCAATTTGGTAAATACGCTGAATTGCTGTCAACTTCAGACGTACTAATGTTCCGTGGTATTGTTTCGATGACAAAAATGAGGTTTGTTATTAGCTAATCTAAATTCTGTGAGATCTAATATAAGCAAATCCGGGTTGTAGATGAATGTACACAATATCTCAATTTTGCACCTTTGGAGGTAATGCGGTATTTACAAACTTTCGAATAATTGTTTGTTATCGATATTACGTATTTATATAATCGATATTAATTATAGTGCTTCTATAAAATTGTTTAGATGTGAAAGTAATCTGTGTCGCTACTGCACCACAACAACGAATTGGTATATGAAATGAGTGGAGTAGTGATATGAATTACATGGTCACGCGCTGTGGGGACTGACACAGAATTATCAAATTGATACGCTGTTTTATTTGTGCGGTTTTTCGTATTGCTCTTGTTTTAAATATCTCTCGGTTAAACTAGCAAATGTCATTAAGCTTAAACCTGCGGTGGATACCTGCTGGTTATTTATTGTGTTTGTGTTAGTTTTTGTAGAACTTTCAATATGCCTGTGACTCTAGTAGACAGGTTGCCCTTGCCAAATCTCAAGGTTTATACGGCAGGGAGTGTGTTGCTGCTTTCGGTTGCCGTTTATTACGCAGTGAGTGTGACCAATGATCCGAATTGGCGAACGAATACAACTTTGCAGCGGCAAGAAGCCATAACAGCTGCCTCTGATGGTGAGAATACCAAACCCCAACCGGCGGCGCTGGCGCCGCTGGAGGCTATGAATGATACGAGGAATATGACTGAACAGATTGTAGAAGTTATGACCTTCATGATGCAGGAGCCACTTTGTATGTGGGTGAGTTTTTTTTTAATTCTATTTGTATTAGTAATAGGTTCTTAAAACATTCTTCCAACAAAGCTGTGAAGTAGAACATTAAGTTAGTGGTATATTGTAGTGTTTTTTTTTTTGTATAATTATAGTTTAAGCATTATTTCTATAATTTGTTTACTCAAATTAATTAGAAATGCTTAAATGTGTATAAATTAAAATTTTGAAGGCACTAAATATAAAAAAATTCAAATGCAAACTTCAAATTTAAATTGGCCACAAGCTAATGCAACCATGTCTTAAACAAGTTTCTTTAGTATTTGCATAACGCTAAATTGTGCATCTTATTAAACCAATATATTTCTTTATATAACAAGCAAATATAACATTTCCCAAATTTTTAAAATTTTTGTTACATATTATTTTCATTATTTTTTTTACAGCACATATAAATTGATACCCATAAAAGTGAATATTACATACACATTATATACATTTCTTACTTAAAGCTGTCTGGTTACCACTAAGGATATGAGATAGTCTGCACTTTTTTGTTTTAAATATGAAAGGCATTGTGCATTATGATTATTTGGAGGGTCAACCATTCTTATGTACTTTAAAATACTTATTGATACCTATAGAGGTTGGGAATTCACCATTTATCTCCTGAGTGTTTGATTCTTAGTTACATTAAAAGATCTTAAATGTGTCAATTTATTTTCAATACTTTGAGACACACTGAATATAAAGTATACATCTCATTATCAATATGTAAAATATAAGTTTATATTTTCTACCTCCCTTTCTTTTGTGGTTGATCTGTTTTTTGTTTTACTTTTCCACTTGGTTACATGACAATTAGTTTTTTGTTTGAAATATACTGACTTTTGAGATCTAAAATTTGACTAACATGTGCATTTATAAAGTTATTTAGTACAGTCAAGGCTGCAAGTAAAATGAAATATTCCGAATTTGATCTATCATCCTAACACTGCCTGCTTGTTGGTCAGCTTTTCCGATGTCACCATGTATTAAATGTGGTAAGAATAGCACAGCAGTTGAAAAACTTTCATAATACAAATAGACCCATGAAGTCAATGCTCATAATAATGTAGTTGGATTTGTCTCTGGAGAATTAAAGATTAAGAACATTGAATTTTTTTTTTTAATTTATTGCATTATTAAAGAGGGTTTTTTCCACATTTTGGAATACAGTGAAGTATTCAGCTTGAAGTGATACACCCCTCGTTCAAGGATAGTTTATACGGCCTCTGCCAATTGCCGTTCGGTAGCCTCTGCTACCAATTACCACAGTCGTCTGGTTTGTCACTTACCGTACCATATGTTATTACAAAACAACGCATCGGTAAGCCGGTCTGATATATGGTTGTGTTAAAAACATCCTTAAAATTAAATGCCGACCAGGGATATCAGATCTACCAATTTGTAGTAATACATACTAGTTTTTAGTGTCATGGACCATGTACTAAGACTACTCGGTTCTTGTATGCAGAAATAGCAAGTTTGGCCGTTGACCGACAATATGGAATAATCGACCAATTTTAGAGATGCAAAAAACATTTTAATCAGATTTCCTTCATAAAACTTTAATAAAGCAAGCAGTCTCGGTAAACAGTTAAATCTTCTTTATGAATTCTTTATAAATTTTTTCAATATATCGTCGCTGGAAATAAAATAGTAAATGACAATTTTTTTTAATTTTTTGTATTACATTGTTGAAATCAATAAATGAAACCGCGTTGGTTGGTGTACGTCTGGTGAATAATTTTTCCTTTTGTTGGTTACTACATTTATGCTTTTTAGCATCGATATGTATTTTACATTTTATATCAAAAATGCAATATAATATCAAAAAGAAACATTATTAACGGTATACTAAACTGAATTTTTTTTTTACTGGGATGCAATTTCCGACTCAATTTGTATATCAGTGCCGTAATATAATATAGGTACTAGATTTTCGTCTTCGATACCAGTTTTCAGCCATCTCGGTACTAGGATTTCTGAGTGACCGTCTAACATCCCTGATGCCAACTCGTAGTCACTGATGCGTATATAAATAATGTGTAGTTTAAGCAATTCTGGTCGTGACATCGCGGTATTCGCTCACTGCAAATATGTGGCTATATTGAGGGAGTATAGGGAAGGCGCTAGTATAAAGTAACAGCCTATATATGTCCCACTACTGGGCACAGGCTTCCTCTGTACAGAGGGTATAGACG
>DWHQ01001293.1:0-11121 GCA_018247955.1 Eurytides marcellus marcellus | reverse complement strand
GGTTGTACGAATCTTGATCAGTTATAGTTTTCTGTTTCAATTCCTACTATTAGTTCACTCTCTCCCTATACATATAGCTTAAATTTTCTTAAATTTTCATTTTCATAATTTTTAACAATAATACTTGCATATTGTTACGTCTTTTTCTATCACAAAGCTCAGGCTCTACGGTGGAATTACTGACAAGGAAGTAGTCTTCAATGAAATTGTATTTTATGTGTGTTATACGATGCCTGTGTGGATTATCAACCGATTTTTTATTATTATAAACAATTAATAAGTCATTGAAATTTCATTATCATTCGCACTTATCTTTAAAGGTATACCAGGAAGCTCTTTAAAATGTAAGATAATGTTTTGAATAAGGTTTGTTTTAATGCCAATTGAGGTACACTTGTTTACTGAAAGTAAGAATATTTTTGGGCTACTTTCGACCCTTACAACATTTTTGGAAGCTTCTTGTTTTTTTTATTTTTTGAATTACTTATGCATTATGACATCTACTATTACGAGAAATGTAATAGTATGAAATCGGTAAAGCATATTTATTTATATTACGTGAGAGATAGTCCGACCTAAGGTATTATTCTATTAAAGAGTAAATAGGAACAACTACCTAAACTATCTTATTAAAATTTTATAGAGAATTTTATAGAGAAATATTACGTCGAAGTCAATCTTAAGAGACACATACTTTTATTTTTGTATCGTATTATTACCTTTGTACAATGTATTATTCTAACATGTGATGTTTTCTATGCTCGCAGTGCTACCGGCGCATTCTGGAGTTGGAGCCGGAAAATGTGCAGGCGTTGCACAATCTGTGTGTAGTTGCAGTAGAGAGGGGCAAGTTGGCGGTCGCCGAAGAATGCCTCAGCCGCGCCGCGGCTCTAGCTCCCCACGAACACTACATACAGCGCCATCTTGCGGTCGTGCGAGCGAGACAAGCAGCTATCGCCTCGCCCCCCTCAGCTCAGAATAACGCCGAAAAGGCCGAGGTGCGAGCGAGATGGAATTACATCCCGCAGCAACCCCCCGATCCCCACGAAACTGACGCGTCATAGCGAACTAAGCAAAATTGAACCGTTTTTTGTATATCAGCAGATGTTTGATGCGGTTACGTTAGAAAAACAATTTGGTTCGATTTAGGTTTTAAAGTTTTGCCGTTGGTTTGATTTATTTCGTTTGAATGTATCTAATTACTTTAGTTTGATAAAATCGTTTTTAATAACGTGCTTAGATATATTTTTTCTCGTTGAACATAAGTAAGACGATACAGCTTTCTAATAGATAACCATGGCCGCTCGTCGAATCTAATCGAATGTATTGTATTTATTTTATCTTTTTTATATTTAATTATGAATAAATACTAGTCATAGTATAACGTGCAAAATGTTGTCTTTAAATATCTATTTTCACCCACAAGGCTAAATAAACTACTACGTTTTGTTAAAAATATTAATAAAAGCAAAGTAAACAAAGAAAATTGTTGCCATTGCATAAATCGTCTGCTGATATACGACTATGAATCGACGTTGTATATACCATTGTTTAAAACTATGTATTTCTCAAACACCAACAACTCGGCCAGTATTGTTATGTAAGTAATTTGAATGCATAATATGTTGCTGTTATCCAGGGTAACCCTTAATTACTTTTTATTTACTTTCCCATTAAAAGTCTTAGCTTTATGCAAAAATATTAATACATGAGAGTATCTGTAGTTGGTCCTTGTGTTAATATTAACATAAAATTTTACATAGTACATATTAATATTATTTTAACATCATAGTCTAGAAAAGCGCGAGTAAGTTAGTAAAAAAACTTTATAGTACTCACATGAAGCAACTGTTGTAATTTTTTATTTAAATATATAAAGAAATATTGGTTTAAACTATTACTAAATACCAATTGTTAGCGATCTTTGATCGCTTATGCGAAAAAATTACTTTTTTTTTATTTTGTATAAACTATTCATAGATAAATTCCCGTTGAATTTTATTTTTCAGTATATTTTTTCCGCAGCTTCGTGCGTGTCGATTTTGATTGTTTTTTTTTATTTTTTAAATTTTTCAAATTCATTCTATCCGTTTCACAAACTACGGAAACTATACAAAAAATAATACGGGTCCGTACACTTTTAGATTTATAAAATTAGTGAGGTTATAGGTTTCTATAAAAGGGTATAGTTATATATTTCTATAAAAGTCATTTTTAAGTTTTAAGGAACTGTAAGAAAGATGTTTCTAAATCTCATTCTTCTATTTTTATTGACAATCTTAAATACATAATAACCTCTTAACATGTTCGCTTTGATTATTTTTTACATTCCCGCACGAAGTCATAACCTAATCGCGCTTTTCGATATACAAAGATGTAACCTTATAAATATTCATTACGTTTTAGTTTTAGGTGCTTGATTAAAACAAACACTATTTTACTTTCTTTTAAATGATAAATCCTTTCGTGAAAACCAAGTAGGTTTTTAGAAACAAAAGCATTTAGACGATTAGAATTAATTTGCATATGGCGATCGTGATATTACTTTATATACGTTTCATATTCGTAAAAAATGTAGAATATGTTGGAACGAGCTTTCGTCATTAGCGTGGTATACGGACTTATATTTGTAACAATAGATTTATTGTAATCACTAAACCGACTCCAACTATATATGCCCTTTAATTAAGTAAACGTGTACTTTTTTTGTACGTAATTGTACTAAGAATATACATTTGTATTAATATGTAACGCTGGAAGCATTGTCGCTTGATTTCTTCGTATAAAAGTATATTCCGTTCTCGTACATAAAAAAAAATAGCGCTAGATAGGTGTGTAGAGCGATTTCACCTCGGTGTGGAAAGATAATAAATATGAACGCTTACCGTTTATTTTAATTACTCATAAACTTATATTCAAAACTTATTACGGGCATGGAGCATCATAAAAACTGTACCTAAGATAGAGGACCCACTTTTTTCCTCCCTTAACAGCAGTTGCTGCTAGTTTTCATTACACTATTAACTGTGTGCTTTAACATATGGAAGAACTTATAATGAAAATGTGTCTGTCCATAAAACAAAAGCACATCTATCAAAAAATCAATTCAGTTAATGCATTTTATTTCGTTCATTTATTACTTTTTACCATTTTCCATGTCGATTTAAAATAAAATACATTCGCTTTGTAACGATAGCTTAGGAACATTGGCTTGCCAAGAAAATATTGTCATGAAAGACTTTAATTAAAAAATCATATGTGAACCATTAGT
Source organism: Eurytides marcellus marcellus (assembly GCA_018247955.1). Lineage (NCBI taxonomy): Eukaryota > Metazoa > Arthropoda > Insecta > Lepidoptera > Papilionidae > Eurytides > Eurytides marcellus. Next base: position 7,850 of record DWHQ01001293.1, on the reverse strand, counting down.
ATACTTTTTTTTGTGTTTTGTCTATCAACATTATGTAAAGCGATACATAAAAGTTTTAGGTACATCGTTTAATATTATACTTTTTTGTGTGTATATTATATTCGTATGTTTCATTTGCAACCTGATTGAATAGGGCAACTTGATTTTTAGATACGTCACACGAGTTATCCGATTAATATAGCGTCATAACTGGGCCTAATCGATAGTATTGTAACAATCGATTCGAAATCATTATATTTGTCATAAATGGTTATTTTCGTAAACGCCAATGTTATGTAAAAAAATAAAAGTGATCGACCGTTATTAGATGTAGATGTGAAAGTGTAATGTTGTTAATGTTTTAAGATAAAAAATAAAATAATAACTTTTGTAAAAACTGAATTTTTTACAACGTCTTGAAACATTTCTGATGGGAACTCGGATAGAAGTTGATGAATTCGTAAGGACCCCGAATATAATAAACTATTTGTCGTCAAAACATTTATTTTTATAAAATAAATGAAGTTTCAAATTAATTTGTTTTATTATTAATTTTCCCCTATTTATTAATTAACTTTTTATATAAAACAATATATGTATACAAAAAGGTTAAAAATTGTATATCAAAAATTATATATCTATCTATATGATGTCTTGACATTTGAACAAGTGAATGGCTTCTTTGCTTTTTTTTCTTCCATGTAACAAGCATACTCCAAGTAATGCTATATAGATGTAATTAAGTTACTTAAAAATAAAGTAAAATGTGTCATAAAAGCTACAAAGAGAGAGAAGAGAGATATTGTTTATAGAAATACGACTATCGGCCCCTTTTGAATAGTTAGTGGTAACCCAAAATACTTATATTAAACACAATTACAGAAAAATGAGATTCGAGTTTTTATCAGTCTGAGGGAAAATGCACCCATGACTGATCAATATACACGAAAAACGCCTAGGCCTCTCCTAACGGCAGCCGACATCATAATGTTTCAAAGTAGTCTAATTTATATCGTAGTGACATGAGAGAGAGGTGATTAATATAACTTCTAACATTCACATTCTAAATAGCACATATAAATCAAAATTCACACTACAATAGGTGATTAGTAGTCCTCTTTTAGCCAAAACAATATTGTCCGACCTTAACCACTGCCTAATTAATGTATTACTCATTTCATTGATAGTGTCGGTTCGCGCTAAATACAAAAACACGAGAAAGTGTCGAAAGATATCTTATGAAAAAAATTAATAACGACATATAACTGTAGGTTCGCACCAAGAACATTCAACACGAGAATTTCAAAACACATCGTACGAAACGTACAAAACATGTCTAAGAACATATAACTTGTGACAACAATGCGCGAACGCGTCTACTGTTACAAAACAGAGATTTAAATATGTGTTTTGTAAATGGCATGAGACATGTTTCATCTGTTTCATGTCAACTTTTTTCTTTAAAAAAAAACCGTGTTCCTATTTTAAGACTTATTACATTAAATATGTGGTATCTACAACACGCAAACAAACGCCCAGAACCACATCATCTATTTACAAACATTATCTTGTACCTAGTATAGACTCACGTCGATGCTTTCAGCCTATGCGGCTCTATATACTGTCACGAAACATGTTCAAAGATCTAAACATGTTATTCTGTTAATGTTTCGTCAGTGCAAATCCACAGTTACGTCCACTTGCTATATTAAAACATGGACAATTTCGATTGTTCCCACCACAACACATGCCACAACCGACGCTTTACCCACATAATAAATAAAATTATAGTGCAGCTCTGTAATATCTAGATCATAGGTTCTAAGCTCGACGGTACCGCCCCTTAGTGCGTGCAAGACCTCTCGCGGGGGCGATTAGAAATAAAATGAATTTTTAATTTGTTATTATTAATAAATAATAGACAGACATTAAAACTCAACAACTCGAATCAAACTGTCAACTGAAGACTGGACTAACGGCGTTACCTCCCATAAAATGTTATAAAAAATTGGTATAATTAACTGTTTTGTAAAAGGGGGCGTTGGAATTTTTTTTGTTTATTGTAAAGAAGTTCATAAAAGTTTGGGGATCTACAATTTAGATCAGTGATTCCCAAAGTGATCCAGGTGGACACCTTGGGATCCGCGGGAGACCCGGCCGGGTGTAGATGTAAGAAATTACAATCTGGACACTAATATAGTATCCAGAGAGATTAAAAACTTTTTTCAACACTCCATATATTTATTGCACTCTTTAGTGTACACAATCTTATCATTATTCTATATTATTATTATCCAGGTGGGCACTGCAACAGACTTTCAGGTGATAGAGCAAAATGTTCGATAACAGTTGCCAACACGCCATCAACATCTCTGGTGTGCAACATCATCAGGTGAGCTCAGTAACCAACATGTTGAACATATTTTCGTTGGTTATTTTATTTCAATCTTCCTTGATCTCTATTACAAAACACTTGATGTCTTCCACCCCTTCGTACTGTTCGAAAACTTCATGCACCCCCGGCTGTGATTGCTCTAAGATCTTCTTGTATGCCCTCACCTCCTAGAATAATAACAATCACATAAATTATATTAACAATTAAGATTGGTCTCCATTCCAAAAATTCATTAATTTTTATTTAGTTATTTATTTAGACACTTCCACAACTATCCTAACAGGATAGCAGGATGCGATAGAATAAGAAATAATTTGTATTTTAAAAGGGAAAAATAATTAAAAAATAAAACAAATCACAGCATACAGTACAATCACTTTTGGACGTCTTGATCTTCTACTACCTGTTGGAAAAAAAATGCCTCGGTCCTAAGGAGAACAGGCGAAAGAAACTCAGCGGGACTTTTAATCTCTTTAAATTATGAACTACATGATGACAACTTCAAACAGTTCTTGACCATTGTCAACATTCAAACTTACCCTGTCATATCTGGCCCTGTCTTGCTCAGAGACCCATTCGTATTTAGACTTGACTTCTGGATCTGCAACAACCCACCGCCTGCCCAGTTCCTTGGTGATATCTCCCCATGAGTATTCGGGGTGATCGGCTTTCACTTGGGCACGCTCATCTTGACAATACCAGAAATAGGCAGATCTGTAAATTAATTACAAACATTATAATGGTTTCTTGAATATTAAAATTGTCAAAAAAAAGCATGTGTGTCACGGGACGCCTTACTAATGTAAACTTAAACCAATCTAAGTTGAACCATTTGATATCGAAATTGTTTAATAATTTTATTTACTACAATAAGCGAAGATAGTTTTAGGTTATATGCCTGTCAAACTGTCAACTGAAGCCAGACAGACTGGCGCCGTTACGCGTTACGTTACGAAGCGGTTTACAATCCTATAAAAAGTTATCACTTCAAAATGTCCCCAACGTTTCGAATTAATTGCGTTCATGGAGACAGGCCAGTGGAGGCAACATTCGGCTTTTATGCTAGATTTCATTATTTACAATCGTTTTGTAAAATAATTGACCTGACCTGACCCGGCTGAATTGGGTTAATAAAATTGATGGATGAAATGCGCGGGAAGTCGCGGCCTTGCGACTTTAAAGTGGTAGGAGTCTTTTGCGGATTCCGCCTGGGTCCGACAAGCAATAATACGTTTCGGTTTGAAGGGAGATATTACAAGCGTATTGGCATAGAAATATAATGTCAAATCTCTGACAAGAACAGGGTAGGGCGACGCCTACGTTAAAGACACACTCAATGTCATACTGTGTTTTAACTATATACTGTGGGTAACGTAGGCGTCCTTGCTTACCACCAGACTTGCTCGTCCCACCACTTTAACATCTTAAAAAAACCATGAGCTGACCGAAAAGCCGTCGTTCGCAAAGGGTTAATAACATTGATAGAAATTTGTAGGTCGCAACTTACAGCGGTTTTTTTGGCGCATTCGGATCTTTGACTTGGCGACGTTTACGTCCACGGGTCTTAAGGTCCTTCGAAGGCACATAGTTCTGCATCTCCAGTTCATACCGCTGCTTGTCCTGGTCCGCCATGTCTTGAAACCTCTGCTTCTCCTTTATCGACATGGTCTGTGAGAGAAAGCAAAGACGATAATAACACATCGGCAAAGAAATATCGGGGAATATACATATTCTCATTAAAACTATGATGATGGTGTAAAGTGCCTAAACAATAGTCGATAAAGGAGCAGGTATACGTTGGAAAAAAAATTCTCACAGTACATTACACAATTATCAAATATGAGAATATTGTTCCTTGAGAATCCGAGGGCCTAGGAGCAAACTATTGATATAACCGATCCCAAAATATTAACCGAAACCTTAATAAAAACATCCTAAACCGGAAACAGCGTTCTAACATAAAAATTAAAAATCAAACGGAGATGTGCATATAGCTATGTACTCAACGATGTTAGTAACACATTTATACTAATTTATACTACAACTGAGGCTAGTCAGTACTGAAAATGGATGGAATCTCATTCCATTTTCCACCAAGCTTTGGTTTAAGGTTATGATGGTCTTTATTGCAAGAGACAAGGAGTATGATGTATTTACACCATTGTCCACTTTTCCTGTAGCGGTGGCCTTAATTGTGGGGAACCGGGAAACTGGCTTTCACCGTTATCGATCCGTTCGCGGCAGTAGAAGGTTTGGTTTCAATGGACAGGGAGTCAACGGGAAAGTCCAACTTGCCATTCTCAACCCATCCCTACATTCCCCTTGCGTTTCCAAGGCGAGCTCATTGAGCCTACTCGAGCGAGACGAACGGACGGAGATGGACAAACGATGAAGATACGGTTACGGTGCCAGAGGAGCTCTCCTCCGGCACGACAAGGAGGTTATAATTATATAATGTATGAAACATTAACATTAATACAAATATATACTTTCGAATCAGTTTTAAGTCGTATTTTTATTAGAACAAACGAGAGAGAAACAACCAAACTGATGACCCAATGTGAATATTCCAAAAGTGCCTTCTTTATCGTATATTACATGCCTTCAATACTCACATTCCATGTCTTATATATAACTTTTTCCTCAACATGTTCATTCTTCTGCTCCTCGCGGCACGTCTGAGCGAAGAATGCATAGGCGGTCATATTACCACACTGCTTGTTGTATGCCCCCAAGGTGAGGACCTTGTTGACTTGGTTAAGCGGTTGCTGTTGCACTTCGTGTTGTAGCTCCTAAAAAGACGATTGACGAAATTATGTTTCAGATGGCGGATTGCCATCGGCGCAGAATAATAATATATGCATATCTCTTAATTGCATTTGCATCTTATGCAGCAATGCATTGAAGAAAGTTTTTGAGCTAAACAATATTTAGAATGTGACCTTCAATTAGTCGACGTCATAATACTAACCCTACTACTTACGACAACTTACACGTAATTTACAACGATGAAAATTATAAAATATTTTTACATTTACCTGCACCGTAGGCGGTTGTCGTTGCAGCGTAACTTGAATCTCTTGTTGTTGCTGTTGCAACGTCTGAACAACTTGTTGTTTACATATCGCCTGAGGCTCGTTTACGTCAACTTGGCCCATATATAATTGTTGTTTGGACTGCTGCACAACTTCCTTCTGATTATTTAGATGTTGATTATGTTGATTTTGGTGCAAACTGTTTTCCTGTTGGTAACCCTGTTCAGAATCCGTACTACTCTCGTTTTCGGACTAAAAATAAAACATTGTTTTATACCTCGCCTGATGAAGATAAGAAAGCTTGTACGATTGGTTATTTTTATTAAGTAATTGACTTTAATACAAAGAAAACTAAGTAACGAGATGAGCGAGACGTACTAACGTTAACGAGACGCTTGCTCAAAACAGCATAGTATAGTGCACTATTTTAATGTAAAATGAAGCGACGAAACCAAATTAGGCGATGGTAAGCGATACACCAAACAACCCATAACAGCAGTGTTTGAGCGTTTTGAACTATCTGAAACGTTTTAGCCATAGAGGCTATGCGCTGCGCTTATTGTTTTTTTTTTTAAAACGCTGCCAGTATTTTAAGATAGAAATATCTTGTATTATAAGAGCCTTTTACATACATTAATTTCACGCGGACAAACGCCCAGATCCGAAACAAAGATCTGTAGTTCGTACAAATATTTGTCCTGGGTGGGAATCGAACCCACGGCCTGCAACGCCGAAGGTAGTATAGCTTAGCACCTGCGGCCAAACGGTCATCGATCAGATTTGATATATAACATTTCTATACCAAGAAACTAGCCTGGAAACATTGCCCTACCAATCCAAGTATTGTTCTTCTTGCACATTACTTGCTTCGCGATAAAATAACTTGGCCTACCACCGACCCACCACATATAATAGAACACCGGGAGAATAATCAATATGATTAAAATAGTAGGAACTGATGTATGTACGAGCTAATGTCCTGATGCTTCTGTTTATATATGACCTTTAAAATCCATACACAAATAAAATCGTTTGTAGCCGTCTCCACACTTGCTCAAATCATCGAATATAAAAGAGGCAATTCAAGTGAGGAGAAAAACTAATTGTTTCAGATTCTGAAATTTATTCATTTTTAGGGTAGTTGTACTTCGACATAGACAAAAAAAATTATTGTGTTATTTTTTTCTATAGAGCTTAGTTAAAACTTAACGTTAATAAATCAACGTATATCTATCATCGCAGAGGAATACCTTCGTAAATTGTATTAAAATTAAAAGCGAAATCAAGTCCGTAAAACCAAAGGAAATTATAACACAAAATTTTTACAATAGGACTCGCAATCATTAATATGAACGGGCCCTGCACTAGTAAATTTCTTAGATTGACTTTTTATCACAATCATTGTATAAACAATACAAAACGCAAAACAATAAATTAAAGACGTACCTAATATATTTATTATATAAAAGCTTTGTTACTTATTAGTAACAAAGCTTTTTGAAAAAGAAAAAGCTTTTTTTTTTAGAACACTTAGAAGTACAATATACCTTAACCTGAATGCATTTTAGAATCTGACAATGTCATTTGTCAGTTTAATCTATATTCAATACACGTGAAACGCCTCAAAAGCGAGTTACGCACATACTTTGCTTCTTCTTTCTAACAGTTTTTTGCTGCCATCTGGAAATGTATTAAAATTGTATCCAAGAGCTTTTAAAATTCTCCGCATTGAAGTATTGCTACACTTGAATCCAGCTATTCTTTCCTTGGTTTCATCTACGATTTTTTGTACGGAGGGATTTTCTCCTTTTGCGTAAAACGATGTCACAATTTGCTTAATAATACATCTATCCAACTCATCTATATCTGTCACTGGACGACTTTGATTTACATGTTGTCGAGGATTTCTTGGTTCCCTACCATCTTTGCACTCTTGTTTAATTCTAGCTACAGTTCTTAAACTCACACCGCAAACTTTTGCAGTAAGATCGCGTGGTTTTTTTAAGTTCAGTATTTTCAATTTCTGAGAGTCTTTCTTGAGTTCACTTAAAAACACATAAACGTTATTTATAACAATTCGAGTCTGCTTATTTACTTCACCCGCAACACTTTTAATATTATTTTTAAAAAACGCGTCCATATTGACTGAAAATTCAAAGTCGAATGACAATAAAGTGTGCCAAGAGCGTTGGCGACAATGGCGGCTAGGTTAGCAGCTAAAGCTTTTGCGTAATGTCACCATCAGGGTGGCTAGGTTTAGAATTTCCAAATCATCTACGATATAAAATACTACCAACTTTGTTATATGCTGCTGTTGAAACTACGGATTAATTTTATTTATTTATGAAAACATATTTAAGGAACTTTATTTTTGGACATCTTACGTACTGGATTTTATGAGAATGTGTGCTCATGCGCAATAAAACGGTATAATATTAACT
>DWHQ01001292.1:0-11121 GCA_018247955.1 Eurytides marcellus marcellus | reverse complement strand
GAGGTAGATATGGGAGTGAAAGAGGGAGGAAGAGAAGGGATGGGCCATCGGTCACCTCATTCACCGGATGAAACGCGGAAGCAAAAACATTAATTTTACGCCGATTTTCTGTGAGGTCGTGGTACTTATACGATTCGAACCAGCATTTTAGCAGCGGGAACAGCTGCGTGGCTCTACCACTTTTTAACATCTTTGGAATTAATTCACTGCCGCCAATTATTGATAGATTTTTCCAACTTGCATAAATCAACCCTTTCCATTAGTATCAAACTAGTAATTTAGATATTTAAACCGATTGACGACAATTCCTTTTTTTATTTTGCAACAACAAAAAAAGCAACATGGAGTTCAGTAATTAGCGACGTGACCACTTAAACCCCTGCGCCATCTGTGCATTAAAAATCTATATAGCTCATAGATGCCTGATACTCTTTTATTTTCGTTAAAGGGATCGTTCGATTCACCAACATATTCTACGTTGTTTTACTATTTCAGTCCACAAATATATGAGGTAATTAAATAAAATAAATTATGTATATACAAGAAGGCGTCCTCATTATCATGCTGACACATATTAGGTGTCTTCGAATTCTAACATAGTTGCATAATGAGCCGTACAAATTTAAATTAATTAATATTACTTCCTTGTTCTTAAAATATAAATATGAAGAGAATTCACGCCTAGCTTATGTTTGTTACATAAGACTCCTTTATTTGTGGGTTATTTTCTACATTTTTTATTCTTGGGGGGAACCGCCAAAACTGTCTGGTTATCATAATTTACACAAAATTAAGCTTTTATATTATAAGCAATCTTAAAACGTTATCCGTCTGATCTATAAAAAGATATAGGACTTCTTAAGGCTCGCTATAGTAACATTGCCGATTAACACGATTTATTAAAATTTTAGCGCTAAACTGTTCTATAAACCTATTATAAAGTTATAGAAACCAGAACCCTACTATACCAGTTATATAAGGTAAAAGGTGGCCAACTCTCTATAGCTGATTAGTAAATAAAATTTTTAAACGCTGTGTTTATAATGACAATGAATGTTAAAACCTTCGATAAACATTTTTTTATGAACAAGACCGTAAGATGTACGGCTGTGCTCCCGCTAGGTAGGCTTGCACGATGAAATTTGACAATGGATGACGTCATTTCTTCTATCTATGCAGACACAAATAAAAGAACATACAAAATTAAGCCTAATAGTTTTTCATAATTGGGTACAAATTTTACGCACTAGCTACCTGATACTTAACAAAGCCACGATGACCCAACTCATATAAAATGCCATACGTTCGTAAAGGGTATCTCCTTCACAAACAGGTTGCCCTTAGCAACCATGTAAAAGGCTTACTATACCTAGTTCGGTCATAAGTTCTGTCAAATAATGAAAACTTTGAAATTTTGAATGGTGGTCCCTCAGATGGGGTTAAGCAGACCCACGGTAAAATGGGTGTTGAATGCAGACTTCGGGCTTCGAGCTTATCGAAAAAAGCAATATGCAGATGTACGCAGCCAACCGCATGTCCAGCAAGGTCATTTTGCATCGTCACTCATAGTTTAGAAGGGGTCTCATATTCGGGCGTAAAAACGAATGCAATTGTGTATCAAAATACAGTCTTCACAAACCTTGTAGAACCACTTTCTCATATCATGTTCAATAACAGACACTGGGTATTCCAGCATAATTCTGCGCCAGCTCATAGAGTGAAAAGCACGCAACACTATCTAGTGGCGCGTGAAATTGACTTCATCCAATACGAAGTCTGGCCCTCTTCTAGTCCAAACTTAAATCCGTTGGATTATAAAATATGGCAACACTTGGAGGATAAGGCCTGTTCAAAGCCTCATCCTGATTTAGAGTCACTCCAGGCATCCTAGATCAAAGCAGACCATATTGATAAGGACGTCGCTCGTGCTACTAAAGACGACTGGCCGCACATTTTGAAAGCTTGTATTCAAAATTACGGGGGTTATTTTAAATAAGCTTAGTTAGCAATAGAATTGGTTTTAGTAAGATCCTTTTGGTATATAAATGGTTACTGTAAAACCAACATAGTGTCAATTATTTCACACTAAACATGTGACAGAACATATGATCTTATGACCTTATGACCATGTATAATTATAATAATAATAATGTTACTTCAAAAATAAAAGACATGTATACATAAAATTATTTTATTTTTCATAAGATGAATATACTGAACCGTTTTAGACCTCGGGAATGCATGGAGTGAGAACAGCGTAAATAAAAATTATTAAGTACTAAAAAATATTACATCAAATAGGTATTTATACAAATGATAATTCAGGTTTATCAAATAAACCTCGTATTGTCTACTCGACGTGTACTTTCCACCAAGCCTTGTTTTATGTACATTTTAATAACTACTCCATTATTTATATCTATTTACAACGACACTTAACATAAATGCATCTATTGGCTTCACAGTACGTATCGCCTCATGCTGTTAATTCAGTTTATACCCAAATGGCCGACGTCTTTGATTCTGTAACAAGATTTATTGTAAGACGTTTAACTGAATATGCATCTCTCTTGTAAGGAACAAATTAAGAAACCTCTTTTGTACATTGTACTTCCTGATTTAAAAAGTTGACGCGATCTCTTTATTAACAGAAAAAACATACGAAGTAATTATTACCATGTAACTAGTGATTCAGATGCTTTTAAGAACCACTAGTGAACTTGCGAAAAGTTGGAAGCTTCAAGTGTTTTTGTATTCGATTGGATTAAGACTAGTCATAAATTCTGCATAAATTTAAAATAACATTTTGATTAGTTAATAATTTCTTGTTTCTTCGACCGTCTAACCAGCCACTCGGGCAAACGCAGTGACGTATTAATATTACATTCAACAACCTTTACAAAAACAAGCAAATCAAACATATTGGACAGTGACAACCTCAGGTACGAACGAGCGTTACATGACATAGTATCTAATGATCAGATTTTTACAAGGCTAAGCTAATTGAAATAGAATTCTATCTATCAAACGAGCTGTGTAAATTTATTTAACTACAATACATAAGCCATACACACCGTAAATTGTTTCATTTAAGGAACAAGTCATGCATAATTTGGGACGGCGTGCAAATTTTTGATGTATCTGTCTTCCTATAATTTAGACTCAAAAGTTGTCTACGAGATAAAATTATTAATAAAAACATTCCAAGTTGAATAATATTATAAAATAAACAAATATTTCTAGTAACAAAATTGTTAGTGAGTTTGCTGAATTTATTTTAGTATGTGCATTTCACGAGTGTAATTAGAAATAATCGGAACATTACTCCTTAATAACTCTTCACAAATAATTGCAAGAAAATAGAAACATTAAACGAAAAACAAATGAACATACATTCCCTTCTCTTTATATTACACGGTTGGTAACACAAGAAGAGGTATAAACAAAAAGATATGTTAAAACTGATTCAAAAGGATAATATATTTGTACTCGCCACCCTATAATTACGGAAAATTAGCACTGTTTCTGAATTATAAAATAATAACCTCAATTTAAAGCATAAAGACATGAACGGAAAGATTAAAATTTTAATTTATAACATTTTGTTATTATTAATATTACAATTTTATTTGAACTAACACTTAGATAAAGTTTGTAAAAAAAAAATTTAAACGATAGAGATATCATAAAGGGAAAGAGAGTGAGAACTGTGCGTTGTAGAGCAGACAGAAAGATATAATTCGCAAATGATGTTAAAGAACGCAAGACCTGCTACTTCTATCCCCATATCTTTATGTTTTAACATAGCTGGTATTTTCTCAAATGTATGCAAACAACCTTCCATCTACATATTATATTTAATAAACCTTCGTACCGTACCTCGTACCATATCCTCATTCAAATTTGTGCACGATTAAAGCCTTTCAATGACGATTAAGTCACATGTGTAACATGACATCAGACGTGACGTGTGTTTAGGCAATGTCTATCACAATATACGTTACAAACTACCCACCCTAACGTTACTCTAACATATACGTCAAACTACGACCGACTACCGAAATACGCGCGCAAAACTTAAAGGCGCTGCTGAACAGTACATGATGCCAAAAGTGTTGTGATCTCGTTCACTCCGCAATATAAAACACTTGCCATCTCGCTCCCACACATCGTTGTACAGTTAAGAATGATAGCGTTAAGCTTATTGAATATACGTTTCTTTAACATTATCTTAACAAGAGACTGTACTAAACGTGTCATGCGTAAAATCCGCGGAGGCAACTTTATTCAGGCGCATTTAAGTTCTGCGTGACCTATACGTACCTTATTCATCCCTTATTGACTAAAGACAGGTCTTCTTTATTTTTTATACTTATATAAGTTTATATTGTCTCCATTATGTTTATACAGAGATAATTTTCTTTCCCCTATGTAATTTAACTTTTTTCGACCTTCGAACCGATGCTCGATGGTACGATATTTCTTAGGATTCATGTATGTATATTTGAAACTATAACTATTACGCTCTTGAATTAATTCTCGAACTACATAGAAATCTTTTAATAAACGTTACAAAAAAGGTAAAACTTCGGATGGTGGAACACAACCTCACGATAGCATGCACAAATACAGCTCCTATATATTAACACTTACAATTAAACAGGTGGAATTGTTATATAGCGTGTAAATAAGAAGAGATAATCAGTAAAAAATAAGAACGTTAAATAATTTAGGATATGTTCACAGAAAGGTACATCCGTTGCAGAGTAAAACCATCATAATCGATCTCTGTACATGTACAAAAATATATCAACTACGGGTAAAATATGGCTCTCGGTGTATATTTATGTATCATTACTACACATTTTATTGAATAAGAAAACTTTGGCTAAATATCTCTATGACCAACGTTGACTGATACATTAAATATACACTGTAAGAATGACGATATTATATGTATGGGTATATTATATGGAATGTGTTAATCACAAATAGGAATGACGTAAATTAAAACGTTTCAACCTGTACAGCGAGCGTGAAACTAAAATGCGTCACTGTAATTCAATTACATTTATTACAAAAGTGTTGCTGTCTTGTTCGAACAACGCAGTAAAACGCTTTGTCTCGCTTGCACTGTAACTTTGTACAGTCGCGAACAGAGATGATTAACGTTTTATAAGAAAAAAGACACTTTGTAGGTTTGTAATTTTTGCACTTGATAATACAACATTCGGACGCATTCAAGCTTTGCGCTACTTACAAACCACGCCTCAATATATACACAGGCAAAAAAAGACACGATCAATGTATTTCACAATTTTCGCAGTTTTCAAAACAAAAATGGCACAAATTTTGTAATCGTAATTTACGCTTTGACACTTATATACAAATTACAATTAAATCACTATAAATAAGATTAGGCAGCATCTTGCGTACGTAATGTAAGCCATTATTCGACGAAAATCTTTAATAAATATCAAAAGGATCTGTTTAAACATTACATAAGTAAATAGATAATACTAGATGTATTATTATTTCCATCGAATATTCTAGTACGTGGTCGTGATTCACTTACAAATTAAAATAACAAATGGGACTGCGGACAAAACAACGTATAATACCTAAACAGACTACAATTAGGTTATTAATACGGAATCATTCATTCATTTCATTTAATTTTACCTTGTGCTATTATTAAACTGTGAAACTCTATTTAGTTAATTGTCACATAATCTAAAAGTTGCAATTAAGTACACGAATACTGAGTAACGACCCTGCTACTAAATAACAACCCCATAAATCTAATAAAAATCACTAATTTTAACATGTCATATCCGTTAATGGAAAAGCGCCTTAAAGCATCAAAAACACTGCTTTAGAGAAATAATAATAATACGTCGAACAAGAGCTAGTTTTTCGAAATCAATCGAAGATCATTACGTAATTTTACAATGATAATTAGAAAGAGGAGTATAAAACGACCCAGTTAATACGTAGCGGTGTACAGATTGTAAAATGTGGTCTCACTTCTCATCGTGTCACAAAAAATACACTATTTCACAAGGTTTCACATTACAATATCCAAATAAACGTATACGACAGGCGCAAGCGGCGCTAGTGCCCTACGGACCGCAACAGCTAGACTTGTGTGACGCACTGTGCCAGCTTCTCCACCTCCGCCTGTAGCGCTTGCCGCTTCTCCGTCTCTAATGACAGCTTCGTCACCAACTCCTCGATGGCGGCGTTGAACTTGGCGTTTTGTACTTCCAACAGTTTCTCTAAATTTGTTATCTGTAAGAAATTATTGCCACTGTTACTATTTTCTATTTTGCTGTTTTTTTTTAACGTAAAGTGATAAGCACTGACGAAAAAATTTGGCGCACGTCTGATAGTAAACGAAAATAAATAAGAATTTGGTTAACCAATTTGATAGACACCGAAAGTAGATAGTTATGACCTTAATTATCGATATCATTTTAATTTAATTTTAACATTTATATTAGCTGTATTTATTGTTCGATTAATCTAAGTTTATTTTTATTTTTCTATTTTTTCGTTAATTAAACCAACTATTTGTTATTTAAAATAAGTGATATTGTCGTTGTGAGATAAATGAAAGTGACTATGTCGTTTTTGTCTCAATAAATAAATAAATATAATAAATTTAATTTTACCACGATGTATATGATATAGCTATATTATAGACAATAATGTTGGCTTTTTTAAGGTGTATTAATATAAAAGACGGGTGTTGCAAGTAGTAATTATTGGTAATAACAACCCCTAGTCGAGTTTTATTCAAATGGTTCGTGAATTTTATCTGAAAAAGACTGATTAGGTCTCTTTGGAGTATTTTATCGTTCAAATATTAATTTTTACTTATGTTGTTATATTTTTACTTATCTTGATATGTATTTATATATGTATGATCGTACGCTTATATGTATATTAATTGATAAGTATGTACGCATATGCGTATTATTTTTTATATTTTATCTTTGCTTCAATAGATTTATTGCACCTGCCGTAATTTTATCTTTACGTCCCGGATTAACTGGAAGAAAGGCATTAAGCCCGCCTTTTGTACTTCTTATTTTGAAACATTTACAATTGAAAGTACATAAAATTATAATAAAAAACAAAAGCGCTTTTGCTCATGTGACTTTCTTATTCATTTTCAATTAAGTCAAAGTAGCTACGATACATCTCTTAGCTTGATCTGTGTAATAAATCCTGTCTATTCTTCCTTCGAGGAAATAAGAAAGAACCAAGCAAGCGATGAATTTTTAGACACTTTACAATTTTGCAATATTAGGATACGCCTAACATCGGATGGATCGTTAGCCAGTTAGTGACAAAAACTCGAACCTTGTACTTTTTCGACAGAGTACGAAAGCATGTTGGGCAACTACCACGAGAGCGAAGAGGAGCTCCCGCCATTCCCAGTGCAGGGATACAGCCCGACCGGCTATCCAAACTCCGCCCTTATGTAAGTGGTTTTAACGAATAGTTTTGTATGATAGTTACTTAATGGGACTCATTTATGGATTTTATCGCGTTTTATTTCATTATTTTTTCTATTTTGAGTAATATTTATTTGATATATATGATTGTATGTCGCGGGTCGTGGGTTCGATTCTAAGACGTGGCAAATATGAAATGCAAATATTCGGTCCGGATGGGTGTTTGATGATAAACAGGATATTTTAATAATATCACTTTCGAAAAAAAAATTGCGTATTGTGTGCATTTGGATTTCGAAAATTTCAGTTTAAGATCAAGTGTCCTTTAACATAAACACTTTAAACGTGGGTAATTTGAAACAAAATTAAAACGCAATAAAATCCATAATTTAGTTTTATTCGATCTTTATTTAGTATTCGCGTTAATACAAGAAATGATCTTTGTACGATCATGTGTACATATCGGTTGGGATTGAGCGTCATTGATAAGTTTTCATTGTGATGCTCCGGCTGGGAAAAAAGGGACCAGCAGTTTTTCTCTGTTTATGAGGATATTTCGAGACCATTATTTCAGACGTCTTAAATCATTTTCTGTTGGCTATATCTAAACAGAATTTTTATCGAAATATCTATAACTGTTGTTCAATTTTCGAACATAAAATTTGCTACAAATTAAACGATATATCTATTAAATAATTTATAATAGAAAAAAAATATTTATAGTTTCAGAGGTTGTATTCAAGACGATTGATTCAAATCGATTGAAGACATTATCGATTTGTAAGTGAATAAGATTGTCAAATTTGTAATAAAATGATTACAACTCAATTGAAAGTTTTTAAGATACAATATGCAATGACATATATTGATAAATAAGGACTCCAGATGATTTCTTCTATAGACGCGAATACTTCATTTAAAATGAAACATTTTTACAGATTTTAAATTTTGTTTTGAATTTGAACTCCCCACTTTTTCAATAACACAGGTTTTATGGTCACGGGACGGACTGAGATGGTAGATGCCCAGTTGTCAAATGCTCAACGTTTCAAATTCAAAATAAAAAGAGATAAATCCAAAAAAGCTTTCAAGTAAAACGATGAATCCAATTAACATCCTCGCATGGAATTGAGATTTATACTGATATTGAAAGAATTTCATGTAAAAATGTTTTCCTCCGCTGTTAGCGAAATTACTTTTACTTTCCAACTTATAAATATCTTTCCTTGTTAAGGAATCAATTTCAAAATCGATCAATGCAACATTCACTCTTAATACTTTTTGACATTTTTATTTAAAGTATAATTTTTCCTTCTTTGCGGCTTTGTATAAAGATAAAAGAGCATAACATTGTCTTCGCTATATAATTTTGTGCGAAAAATTTTAACGTCATGTCCAATTTGCAATTGAAACTTTGGCAGATTATCCAAAAGACATCGATTTCGAAATCGACTTCCTTAAACAAGAAAATTACACTCCCTCATTCATGTATTAACATTTCATAACACCGTGGAATGGTATTTGTCTTATGGGTTTCGTGTTGCATGGTGGTTTTGTCGTGTTCAATAATCGGACGATAAGTTAACATAATAGGAGCATCTATTATAAGAAGAGGGAAAATTAAAAAGCACCACTGAAAGACACCACTCGTCCCCGCGATCGTAATTCCTTTGGAAGGCCCGTAATGTTTTCCAAGCGCGTGAACAGATCTCATTTAATATATAAGGTTCGTTTAAACATCCGACATCTCTTTGAGAGGGAGAGAGAGATTTTTTTTCTAACGACCACGCTAAACGTCCAAGGGGCCACGGGCAAAGAAAACTCAGTGTAATTATTCAAAGATCCGCTTTAGACGCGCTCTAAACATTCGGTTTTAATTGGAGAGCGTCATCTCAATTATGGCACACGACATGTCGACCTTTGAACTCCCGATTGCTATCTTGCGGCCGCTCTTTCCGTACGCCTTTATTTTTTTTTTCGCTTTTTTGTGTCAATGATCATTTTTTTTTATTTTGTTTCATTTCACTCGTGTGCCAGTTTACAAGTAAGAGTTGGCATAAGAAAAATTCAGTTGAAAAATTTAGCTGTAATTCTGTACAATCGAAAGATAAGTTCTTTGTGAGCATGTTAATTTGAAAATTATCACACAAACACAACAAAAACGATCTCGTTTCTGTTTGTTCCATTTAACACAAAAATATCACGTCGATTAAGTATAATTAACATGGATAGAAGTCGCTGATATTTATTAAAGGACGAGAAAAAAAAAGTCGGACGGACAATGAACGTTTGCTTTCGCGTCGAGGAGATCGTTTCTCCGCGGTACAGGTCCAAAACAAAAAGGTCGGATGCGGGAGGAGGCCCTCATTAAAATCTTCCGTGTCTTTGATTTTGTCTAGCAACGGTCAGGTATGTTTGCTCGAAGCGAGAAGAGCAAAAGTTGTCCTTTGACAGCGGTAAAAGAACTCGGGCCGAGCCATTTGAAGTCTGCGTTCAAAAGATCCTTTGAATTTGCTCGGAAATTAAATGAAACAATCTGTTATGATAAGTAAACGGGACTGCCCTTTATGTAGCTCGTATGCACTTTTTGGTGTGAAACGTCTGCGAAGTAACATTCCCTTTGAAGGTAGTGGACGTGTAATCATAGTTTTCAAACACGTAGGAATTTAATTTACAGGTCGTTTGATAGTGCGCCTGAAGCCTTAGCTAGCTGTATGTCGCTTAGTACTAACAATAAGGCTGAATTGACTAATTTTGAACGTAACGACTCTCCTATATATGCTTTTAACTCTGATCATCGTATTAATGACTTTGCTTATTTACGTGCCTCGAAATTAGTATATGAAAACTGCTTTATCAGCACTTCTCATGTAAATAACAATGAAAGCGGTTTTTCCGATACTATTAAACGGATTAACGAATCGTTTAATACAAGTGTTTATGAAAATGTTTTAATGAAGTCGACAAATTCTTATAAAAAATTAATAGACTACAGAATGTTACTTTCACACTAAATGTGTTTAATTTCTATTTAACCCAACGTAATACAGGTAGCTCGATCGTGTCTGATATTGACTGGCGGTGAGCGTAACAGGTAATCTGAAATAAAATGAAAACAAGAAAAGTTTTATCAAGCACGTCCTTCAAACTGAACAGGTGTACGTTGTTTGCGTTCTAAGCGGCTCTTCTATTCAATTTCCGCCAACGCAGAGCGCTGAAGCGCTTTAACGGTACGGTTCATAAAATTAACAGTATTATATCGTAGTAATGTTATGTGCGTTCATAAAAATATTAATGACCTTCCCAGGAAGTGTGACGTGCATAACATCAACACTAGGAACAAAAACAAGTTTGTCCTACCTAAGACTCGTTTGCAACGAGTCAGTAATTCTTTTTACAGGCAATGTATATGTCTTTACACAACAGAAACCGTCCAGAAAATCCACCGGTTGCCAAATTTAAAAAAAATTATAAAAGGACGTTTGTGTGCTAAAGGCATATTATACAGTAAATGATTTTATTGAAGATAGAACACCATGGGAACGATGTGATCAAAAAAAAAAGAGAGAGAGTTTCCCCGCTGAGTTTCTTTCGCCTGTTCTTCTCAGGACTGAGGCATTTATTCCGAACAGGTAGTAGATTCATTGAAGTCAAAAAG
>DWHQ01001291.1:0-11127 GCA_018247955.1 Eurytides marcellus marcellus | reverse complement strand
AATGACGAAGTAAATAGTGCTCTGTCACGCATAATTAACTGGTTTGAAATTAACATTTCAAGATTTGATTTCATTGATTACATTAACGGATTAAAGACAAAACTACTTTGACAATGGATTTGTAAAGATATAAAAAAATCAAAAACTAAAAAAAATCCATTTTAATTACGTCCGCCATTTGACAGTTTTTTAGACGTCATGACCTTAAGGATGACTTAAAGGTCCTAAAGAAACCATATCTCATTATCATTATGATGAATTAACGAAACTGAACTGCACATAATTTTTTTTTGCAGTCGTGTTAATGTTGCTCAATAAACTCACTGTGCTTCCTTTCGTTCTTGCAAGCGTCCTCAAGCATGAGGAGTGATTCCCCGGCACTCCACTCTCCTGGGGATTTACCGGCGTGAAGAGCTCTGGCACCCGTCGCCTCACAACTCCCGCCACTTCCCCACTCGTCCATAGACACCTTGTCGATTATTAGCCTGCGGTGAATATTTATAAAATCAATATTTAGAATGTCCGGCTAGACAACGTTTACCCATGCAACTATTATGTTAGTATAAAAAAATAACTATTGTCGAAATAAATGATGTTCTATATACATATTTCTAAGTGACGAGCGCGAGCTAATGCCGAATAGCTTTTAAATTATTCAGTAAGCTTATCCAATGGTAATGGTCGCGGTTTTCGCCAATAAAGCGTAAATAAATAAAAAAATAAAAAGAGTTGACCTTCGATCGGAGTCATCCGAATCGCTTGATTCGCTCCTGTCTCCGGCCGGGAATGGAGGCAGGGGGATGTTCGCCGCCGACTGGTTGATCTGACTCGAAAGCTTCTGAATCGTGTCGCTCAGTACTTTATTGTTCTTTCCAGGCGCGCTCAGCGGCAGATCCGCAACACTCTTTCTTCGCTCTAACACGCTTAAAGGACTTTGAAGCCGCGGGGGAGTCGGTTCCTTGCTTTTTATCTTCTTTATTTCACTTAAATCACGCTTCAAATCCGTGAAGTTGGACGGCTCCCCGAATATCGAGTCGGAGATCGGTAGAGGGCTGATTTTCTTGATGGGATCCATCTTGGCCAGCGGTTTAAGAGGCTCGGGCTTGGGCAGTTTTATTTCGGGCGATATCGGAGACGGTTTGTCCTCCTTCACAGTCAAAGGATCTTTGTTCGGCGAGAGGAGACGATCTTCCACCGGCGGTGGCGACATAGATAATCTCTTCGCGCTGTTTATGGCTTTCAAGAGCTTTTCGGCGATTTTCGGGCCTTCGGATTGGAGGAGGAATCCCGGAGGCGGTTCCGGCAGGACGTCGATTCTGGCCGGACTGTCTGGTTCCGATTTGTCTTCCTCGGTGTCTATCAATGGGCTCGAAGGCGGTTCCATTTTCGAAATCACCAGATCGGGGTCCAATTTGTCGATTTTTAACTTCAAACTATCTTTGGGCTCGGCGGCTGGCAGCGGAATCAGTAGCACTTGGACGGGATCTTCTTTTTCGATTGGAGTGATGTTCTTCTTTGGTTCTTCGGTAGGCACTGACGGTGTTGGTAACAGAGGAGATTTGACCGGAACGATTTCAACTGTCGTGTTGGGAAGTTCTAGCTTTATTTGCAGTGGCGGCGTTTTTGGCAGTTCGGGAATCTCTTTCGATTGCTGCTCGGTTAGCAGAATGACGACTTCTTCCTTGACCGGTTCAATGTCTTGCACCTCTTCCTTGATTGGCTCGGGTACTTCCATCATTTCCAGCACGGGTTCTTCGGGACTTGTTTCGCTTTCTTCTTTGACTTCTTCGGTTTCGTCCTCAGAAGAGCGCTCATCATCGGCAGGGCTATCAGGTGAATCGTCGATCAGTTCGCGTAGTTTGCTTACTTTGTTCTTTTTGGAGTAGGTCTCTTGATTCTTGGCCGGCGTGAATCCTTCGAAAATGGGCCCCGAACTGCCCTCTCCCGGAAACGAATCGTCGTCCAACGAGAACAGACCATCTTTGGAGTCTTCTTCGGGACTCTGTCGCCCCGGTACTTCCCTAGCCGAGGTAAAGTCTCTGAAAGGTGATAATGATGGGGATCTTAACGAAGACCTTGCTCTCAACGGATCCTCGGATATCTCTTCGCTTAAAGACTTGGACAGTGTGGACGTGTATTTACTTGGTGAAATGTCGTCAAAAATCCGATGCATGCGTTTCTTTTTCTCATCGTGCAACTCTATCTCAAACGGTTCGGGCTCTTTGAACTCGTAAACGTCTTCCGGCTGCTTTTCAGGCTGCGGCGGTTCGGGCGGCTGAATGGATATCTGTATGGGGCTTGGCGTCTTTTGCTCCTTCTGTATCTCTTGCTTGATAGATTCTTCGGGCTCTTGCTTGACGCTATGCAACCCTTTCAGCTCAGACCTGATTTCGTTGAGATCGTAGTCCCTGCCTTGATGTTGATGGCCCGTGATGTTGGCGCGCGGTTTTTTGGCGGGTGAAACCATAGACGACGTTGATATCGCCCTGACGGGCCTCTTACGGGGTTTACTCGAACCACTGCTGTCGCTGGATTTCGCGTCTTTCGATCGGGGTGGAGCTGAAACGATATATTATATAATAATAAGAAAATTTAAATTAAAAATTTTAAACTATATAGAGATTGTGAGGTACTCGCTATTCAAGTGGGTTTTAAAATTATTATATAGACACGCAGAAAATAAATTTTCTAAACATATACACATTCTGTATAACCTGTGTATATATGTAAATACACAGGTTTGTGCACATACAAACGAATAAACGTAAATACATTCACTATTTTCTTAATGCTCTATTTTTTTTATATTATTTTCTGTAAGTCAGACCTACGGTGGAACCAAAAGACGGGTACGTGTACAGTGAGGTATGATTGAAAGTCATGTTTAATTTTTGGAACACTCATTCATTTATACATGTCAAAGGCTACCTGGTGATGATGGAATTGTAGTTAATATGCGAACCAAACGGCCACTTACTTTTAACGCTGGACTTGTCATCGGGTTTCTTTGATCGTTTAAGGTCATCGTCACTATCCGAATCGCTGTCTGAGTCGGAACGGGCCGAAGACTCTGTGATGAGGATGTGTCAAGATCATTAATTGCATATTTATTTTACATCTAAAATAAACTATAGCAAAGTGAAAATGAAATTACCTTCTGTTCTTTTAGACCTTGATCGCCTGCTCAAACTTGTGTTCTGAAAGTATGCGTAAGCAAATTTAAAATATCACTAAAATATTCATTAACTGGAAGGCGAATATGAAGGATATGAAGGTAGTGATTTGTGGTTTAATAAAGTCCAAGGCGAGTACCCCCCGTGATTTCTTGTTGTGCGCGTCGTGCTGCGTGACGTTGAGGGCGATCCGCTGGGGCTTGATCCACTCGTCGTAGCGCGTGTTCCAACCAGTGTAGTGCACCCGTAGCATGCCTTCAGACGATATCTCGATCACCTTCGCCTCGTAAGTCACCTGAAGCAGTTTTTATTTCATTTTGGCTACATTGTTACAATGTTTTAAGTTCTCAAGAACGCTAAAATCACCACGGGTTCACAAACATATTACATGTTTTTGAAAACTTTCCCCTACAAACCAGAACATTGGTGCAAAAGAGTAATAATCAAAACCAGTACCACCAAGTACGATATACGTCAATGCTATGATACTTTTCCAGGAGAATTCAATAAGAGTCCTACCAGGCGCCCGATGGCAAGCCATGCTTGCCTAGTTATAGATAATTATTTCAGTTACTTGGCAACCGGCGCTTGTCTATATCTTAACAATTATTTCTGACAAAAACGACTGCATTAATAATTGGACAGTGTACCTTAGACTCTGATTGAGTGGGCCCGTAGTAAACTTTCAATTTGTCGCCGACTTGAGCCTTCGTGCTGACTCCGCCGGAACGCGTCGACTCGCTCATTGACGGTCTGGAACATCTCGAGAAATATTAATTCTCATTATAGTATTTTACATTATGATATGGGTGGATTGTCTGCAGTCAGTTATTTTCTACTCTGTGATATATCACAAATCTAATAATTACTTAGATACAGTAGCATTTAAGAGGACTGAAAATTGTAAAAAAAAAATAAGATTCTAAAAAGGTTATCCTAGCTAGCATAAACCTTTAAATAACACTGTACAACAGACAGTACAAGAAACACTGTAAATACTAATTTTTTAATCACCTCTTATTTTAAAACTTATCAAAAACAACTTATATAATGGTTGTCGGAGTAAAAATAAAACGTAAAATACAATGTGTAGGTATAAAATAAAAAATTCCACTTTAATTAGAAAACCTTTGTTAAACCTGCGATTATATTTGTCTTCACCCTTTACGTTGTCAGTTAGCATTAAATCTATTCCTTTTATTATGTTATCTAACTTCTTATTAGAAACTAGACACAAAAAGCGAGTATTGTAATAAGCTTAATGAAATATTTTTTTTTTCAACTCTAAAATTTAATTAATCACAATTATGACATATTTAACAACTCACTCGGTACTCTTTCGCTTTCGCGGTCTCTTGCTGCTGTTGGATGCGATCGTGTTGCCACTGCTAGCAGAGTTAGCACTCTGGCTGCGTCTGCTTTGCATCTTCTTAGTGGGACCGCATCGACTGCATTCACAAAAAAGGAAACGTTTCAGTCAATGTCAAAATACAATAACTAGACAAGGCTTATTGAGGTTTTACGCCGATTTCATGCAATTTAACCGTTTTAGTAATCAGTTGAGCCAAATTTATTTCCAATAGAGAGCAATGTAAGTCTTCGGATAATTATTTCCAACCCAGATACCGATTGTCCATGAAATTTGTGTAAATATATTTTAAAAACATTATTCCCCGAAAACATATATATTTTTTTTTAAAGAGCTTTTCTTGCTAACTCTTGTTCGGACTTGTCTAAGGTAGTGAAACGTTATACAAGCTTAAAGAAATAAGTCCTTGACTTAGCATTTGTATTGTGCCGAGGATCGAACGTGGGATTACAGCGGTAAGTTTACCTGGAAGCCCGGCCCGAGCTATCGCTGTCCGTGGAGGCATGAGGGCGGCGGGAGGCTCGCGGAGTACCAGTGCTCATGCCTTCACCAGCTGAAAACAATGTGTTGGTTAACTCTTTTAGACGCCCGACAGAAGTGATAACTTAAACTAATCTAAGTTGAACTATTCAATAACGAAATAGTTGAATAGTTTTATTTTCTACAATAGCTTTCGAAAGCGGCGATACTTTTAGGTTATATGCTTACTATTAACCTGTTAAACTGGCAACTGAAGCCAGACAGACTGGCACCGTTACGCATTACGTTACGATGTGGTTTACTCTCCCATAAAAAGTTATCACTTCAATATTTCAAGAATGTCCTGCGCTGTCTATAACAACACAGTGACACACGGAACTTGCTTGACCCCTTGTTGTGCTCGTTTCCCAGAGATCTAAAATGTTATATCTCTATAACCATTTACGCTTCCGATGTTGCAATTCAAACCGGACCAATGGATTGTTTGATAAGCTTGGATCTATGCATTAATATTGCATACAGCGTATGGGCATGTAAAAAGTCGGTCCCGGCTTAATGTCAACGCCATCTAGCGGTGGCTTGGAGAAGTCGTTATTATGGGGTTGGTTTAATGTCACCGCCTCTGCGCCTGATCTCCCTCCGGTCGTGTCGGTTATCTGTCCCATCGGGCTATGAGAGTAAGAGTAGAGTAGGAAGAGAGAGTGCACCTGTGTCTGCGCAAACGCTTGAGAACTATAATATGTCCTGCGCATTTGGCTGATCTTTTGTAGATCGGCCGCCGGGGCCGGAATCGATCGCGAGGATATTATTGCATAACTATGTATAATTTTAAGCTGCCCTAATTAATAAACACATACTTTTAGACAAAAATGATCTCCTCTTAGGCGTTCTTTTCTCGTGCGTTTGAGACTCGGTCTTAATGGCCGACAGGCTACGCGTCTTTGATTGGGAGCGGGGTTTTATCGCAGGCTTCTCTTCACTCGCGCTCGCAGGTGAACTCTTATCCTTGTCCTTTTCTTTCTCCTTCTCCTTCTCTTTTTCTTTCTCTTTCTCCTTGTCTTTTTCTTTTTCCTTCTCCTTTTCTCTTTCCTTCTCTTTTTCCTTTTCAACCCTGAAAGGTAATTGTTGGATTATAACTTTTGTTTAAAATAAATAGGCTTTTATTTGAACTTATTATGGTTTAGAAAGTCGCTTGGTCAAAAATGGATAATTTAAAATTTGAATAGATAACAAACGTATTACGTAAAAAATGAGAAGCATTTAGTAAACTAAATGAGAAGTCATAAAGATAAATGAATAATTTAGAAATAAGGGAAGTGTGTCCTTAATCATTTTCAATAGAACAAAATGAGGTAAAATTTGATTTAAGATTTGACCGTTTTTTCTATAAATATGTGAAACAAGAAAACACCGGCCGACTCGTAAAAGATGCACTACGGTATTAAAGAAAAAGTATATGTTTTCGTTTTGAGTAAGGTGACCAGAGCCACAAAGGTTATCAACGAAATTCGTATTATTTTTTAGCAGTAGGTAAACCATTAGTAAGTTTTGTATTAAACTCTATCTATCCATTTACAGTTAATTGAATTAATTTTATTACGTTATATAATGTCATAAAAGAATTATTTACTTGGGTGCGGTAACGATCAGGGGCTGGTTGTCAGCACTGTCTTCTTCATCGCTGGCTTGAATCTTCTCTTTCGGCTTTTCTATTTTCTCTATTTTGTCCTCTTTTTCACTTTTATCGCTTTTATCCGTTTCGCTCTTGTCCGAATCTTTTTCTTTGCCCCGCTTTTCGAAAGAGTACATAAGGTTTGTTTAAATAAAAATTCTGTTATATCTATTTAAATACTACATTCAGTCTAATGTTCAAACTAGGCTAAGGTAGTTGCGTCCTTGCAAGTCTGAGGGTATTAAGGTAATATTACTAGGGAAGCTTCCGAGTGTATACAAAGGAAATATCAAATGCGTGTGGTGCCGCCATATTTGAGTTGACGCTGTTATATATCATAAATTTATTTTAGTAGCGAGATCGAGACGCATCAGGAGGTGAAATTATAGAATAGTTGATAGTAATACAATAGAATCCTTTAATAATACATATTCGGTGTACAGGCAGCTAAAAGATTCTGGCGACAAAAGGCACTACACCGTACGTGAATAATTTTTTATATTAAAGCAGAGTTAAAAGTGCCACTCTATTAGGATAAAGCAGCTAGGAAGTACTAGAGAACAGCCTCTTAGTTCAGACGTGTGAGGAGGCTAAGTGGTACGATAACATTGTAGGGTGTACCACTATATATCTTACAGCCGCCAGGTTCAGATGTATCAGGTTGTTAGATAGTACGAATTGGCAATGTTGTACCAGCCAAAAAGTAGGTACCCTCACCGATGGGTTCCCGCAGCGTAGGGGTTCCAGTAACTGTTAAGTCTTATATAGGAACTATAAATAAAATTCCTATATAATAGGAACACAAACACGGCCAGTCCATGGAGTACCACAGGCCAGAGGTGACGCTTTGAGTTTGCTTTTTGGTCGAGAATGTTGTGGCAAAATCATGTGTCCAAGAGTGAGCCGCGGGAGAACAGGAGTTTGAATTGAGAGTTGGTATTGCGTAGGTCGCTCTGAATATCCTGTGCGGGGGGAAGTGGTCACGCCGCTGACTCGGCAATTGAGGGCATGGGAGAAAAAAAAAGTCATTATTAGGATACGCGCTCTTTTTCAAATTGTGTAATGTGTGTTATTGTGGAAATCAAATCTAAACTGCCTTAGCTTTGAAGAGGACGGGTTGCGTACTGATTTCACTCACGGAAATGAATGGATAGAAAGAATGCAGTCAGGGAACAGAGATAAAGAAGGCAGATAATAACGGCTATGAGCAAACAGGAGTTAAGGATTACTTGTGCCGGTGTCCCGGTGGGCGTCGAGGAAGCGGATGACGAGGTCGGCGGTTGCTTGTCCCTGTCGCGGATGAGCGAGCGGCCGGCGGGTGGGGTCCTGGCGCCGCGAGGGTGCGCCACCAGCGTCACGCCCAACTTTCGGTAGAAGTCCTCGAAGCTGTGCAGGAACCTGCCGACAAGTCGTATAATCAGCACAAAATAAAAGCGCTAAGCCATTGGGACTGCGTTACACTATATTTAGGTACAGAGTATTCGGTTTTGTGAATTCATATATTGAGACATTAAATAAGATTTCACTTTTGAAGTGATAACTTTTTATGGGAGGGTAAACAGCTTCGTAACGCAACGCGTAACGGCGCCAGTCTGTCTGGCTTCAGTTGACAGTTTGACGGATTGACAGTAAGCATATAACCTAAAACTATCACCGCTTTTGAAAGTTATTGTAGAAAATAAAAATTTTCGATATTAAATAGTTCTCTTAGATTGGTTTAAGTTATCATTTATATCAGGCAAATAGAAATAATAAGAATTTTGGAATGTAAAATATTGCAAATCACATAACCAAATAATATATTCATTAGTTAAGATTTCATAAAATAAGAACGACAAACTTTTACTCACTTTTTATATGCTTGTTTACAGAGATTTGTAATACTTGTTGTGACGGGATGAAAGCCCATCTTATCCGCCATAGTCTTCCACTGGTTTTGATTGGTTACTCGATTATATCCACCAAGTTTTTGAACAACCTGTTTAAAAAAAAAACACAACATCCAATAAATTCTATAAATTTTTTTTAAATATTTATCAAAAACCAGCTTACAGTGAAGTTATCACTTTACCATGAAGATACATAAATAATTAAGTGTTTTTTTCATAGAAATTTTGTGACAACAGTAAGACGGGCGATTTATAACTGCTAATCGTAAATATGATTACAAGCAGAAATGTTACAAGAGTTATTGGCAACTGTTGAATTGGTGGGTTTACTATCTAACTATCTTACTCGTCAGATGAGGAGAATATTAAATTAATAGTATTAAGACGCCTATAAGAGGCAAACAGGTATATGCGTAAAGCAAAAGCATTGCAATGTCAATAATGTTGTCAATAATATTTTTATAACAATTTTAGATACTTACACGAAACAATCGATACAGATCAATGTCCCGGTTGGCAATAGTGGGATTCCTATTGAGTGGAGTGCCCCGGTCGTCCATAAACTTGTATAATTGAGCGACGAAGTGGTCTTTCTCCTCGCGCGGTTCATCATCAGAGCTCTACAATGAATTAAAAAATATATGAGATAGTAATAATATAGCTAAAGATCAAGCTCAGTGGTGAGCCATAAGAAAGGCCGTTATACAGCAGTGGATAAGAAAGGGCTGATTATGATGATAAATAAATGAGAAAATCAAGCAGTTCATGCATAACATTAAGATAAGGATAAAAATAAGTTTCAAGAAAAAACACAAAAATTTTATAATTTCGTAAATCATACTGGCGACAAATGAGGTCACGACTTTACTGTTAACTATTCTACTCTTATATAATTTGAAAAATATCAATAGCTTTAGTTTTATAAAACTTACATTATTTTAGTTGAAATGGAAAAAAAAATTAATGATTGGTATATCTTAGTTTATTGTCTGCGGCTAAATCAATCAGGCTTTTAAAATAATCCATTTGACCATAGGCATGATTAAAAAAGTCACTAACTAACTAACCTTAGCTATAGACCCAAGCACAGATCTAAGGATTGACCAGACCAGTTCAGGCCCAAGAGTGTCAATTGTCACATCATATAATCCAAATAAAAAACAAGGCCAACTCACGTCATCTGAAGTGTTCCTCGGCTCATTAAAGAGCGTATCTCGGTCCCAGTGGGGCGGAAGCACGCCGTTGTTAAGATACTGCAGGGCTGCATCCACACCAGCCCACTCCAGCGGCGCGCTGCCCTTCCGAAACTCTCGGGCCTCTTTCTTTGGTACCGTGTAGCTAGGGTAGCATGTAAATGTCGTTATTAACCATGCAAGGTAGTACTGCAATCTGTTTTTACATACAGTTTGAAATAGTGAGATGCGCAATTCCCAAATTAATTTTGCACACAAATAGGGAAATATATTATTATTTATTATATTTATTATTCCTTTATATTGCATTGTTTAAGGGTCAGTAGTATATAATAAAACCCTGCCCATGAATAGAACTATACTCATATTAGTAAATTTACATAGTAATTTGTGAACAAGCTGCTTTTCTGTTTTTTAATGTTGTTAACTAAAATTATTTATGCTGTCATAAATCAAGACTAATATTGGCAAAGGCATAGTTTTTGAGATGGAGAGTATTTATTATCACGAAAATTACCAAGGTAAATAATAGTGATGCAAATAAAATTTGATTTGGTATTCTGTGAATATCACAAAGCTGGCAATGTCACAGACAAGATCTTGTTAAGTGTGAACTAGGTTGGTAAATGTTTAATTTAACAGAAAACTATGGTAATAGAAATATGCGTTACTAAATCCAATAAGTGGTACCTCTAATAAAATAATTTATAGAGGCAATACTATCTGAAACGGTATTATTACTTACTATCGACCATCTTTGAAGGATCGAACTAAGTAGTCTTCTTTGACTTTAATTTGAGCAGTGGGGGCCACCACGAGTGCGGGGAAAGCGGGCTGATGAGGTCTACGTCGCTCCGCACCACTTCCAGCCTCGACCAACACTACCCGACCAACATGAGGCTCGCTGTCAGCCTTCACTCGTCGAGTCACTCCCTCGCCTTCGCTTTCCTCTGATCTGTGGATTATCAAAACGCTCATGTACCATAAATTTTTTAAAGTAACTTTAATTATATTTTGCTGTGAATTATTATAATGCATTCCTACTATATATAAATCTTAATATAAGTCAGTAAAAAACGCAAAACTTAAATGAACCAGAATAAAGTTTTGTAAAAGTTTCATAAGGTATTAAGTAATTTATAAAATCACAGTTCATTTTCTAGGAATAAAACTCTTTTCTCCCTAACTGTAAACATTGATTTTGAGTACTTTTTATATCCATTTAGTAAGTTTATATTTTAATTTTTATTGTCCTTATTAGTGTTTTTTATTCAATATATACACTGCCGGCCAAAAGTTTAAGACCACTTTGTACACAGGTTATAATTTGCAAAATATTTTAAATCTGCGT
>DWHQ01001290.1:0-11129 GCA_018247955.1 Eurytides marcellus marcellus | reverse complement strand
ACATAAAGGTAATATCTATTTAATAATTTAATTAAAATTCATATTTGTAGCACATGGCCATTCCTTTTTGTACAAAGCTTGCACGTTTTCTTGTAATTATTAATACAAAAAAGTGTACCAATACAAATAATACTAACTAAGGAATGTGGCATTGAGTGAAGAGTTATAATAAGAATAAAGGTATAAGGTTGCTTTAATTTGCTCAGTAATAAGGTTGTTTAAATTTTATTGGAAACATGAAACAATACATTAAGTGTTTGCAATATCGTTACAATCTTATGGTATTCGGTTTTGTATTATTGCGTTCCGATTTGAAAGATGTCTTTTTATGTTTTTTTTTATGGAGTAGGCGGGCAAACGAGTAAGCGGCTTACCTGATGGAAAGCAATAACCGCTGCCCATGGATATTTGCAACGTCGAATGTTTTTCAAATGCGTTGCACTGTTTTATGGTGGATTTTTTTTGCAAAGGAAAGGGGAGGAGAAGGCTGGAGAAGGCTGGAGAAGGATGCTGGAGAAGGAAGGAGGATGGAGAGGGTGAGAGGTGGGAAGGTGGGAGAAGGAAGCTGGAGAAGGAAGGAGGAGGAAGGGGTGGGCCATCGACCACCGCACTCACCTGACGAAACGCGGAAGCACAAACACTTCCACTTTTAGCCGATTTTCTATGAGGTTGTGGTATTTATCCGGTTCGAGCCGGCCCATTTAGCAGCAGCGGAAACTGCTGCGTGCCTCTATCACATTAAAATTATGATCATCTATTCAACTAACGCGCAATGTACGATAGGTCACCATACAATTTACGATTGCTTCTCCACATAACTGGTAAATTGTTTAAGAGTTAACTCGCAGCTTTTTTGCAGATCATTTCGTTACAGCTACGTCAAAGATCTTAGAATAACTGTGTAAATAGTATATGAATAATTTGCCTCTGGGAAGAGAAGAGAAAATCAGAGTTGGCCTAATTGAACAAAAAGTTTTTTAAGGTGTGATTCATACATATGTTGTACAAAGTGCACAAAAAAAAAATTGTTTATTCAACTATGAGATAATTTGCAACATTATTTTTCAAACAAAAAATTAATAAATAACAATTAAAAAAATCCTCTAAGTCTTTTCCTGATTAATGTGTACTGTAATTAACATTTATCATAATATAATATGATTAAAAAAAGGCTTACAAGTTATACACGAAGTGGTAAATTTAACAAACAACACATCAAATACAATTTTACTATCAATTATTATAATTAAAATAATCATAACTAATTTTCCTTGCACTATTACCCAATAATTATATTACATTAGTTTTATATAAATCGTCAAAATAAATTCCTAACTGGACGTCATTATACAAAATGGATGCGAGCCGCAAAATGCGTTTGAGCTAACGAACTAACCTATATACACTAAACCTATATATACTATTAGGAGAAATATCAAATAATACTCAAAATTTAACAGGTATATAAAAACAAACTACAGTTTTGTCATTTTCACAAAAAATATTTGACAAAAAGTTTTACGGTAGGATCTTTTTTGCATAACGCCATCCAACCGTCGAAACATTTGAACAAATCCGATTAAACGCTCAATAAACGAAATCCTTTCTGTCAACACGAAATAAACGGGTGCCGTTCAATAGGAAAAAACCAAATTCCGTCGTTAACACGAAAGGGCCATTAGTGGCTCTGTCGCCGACTGTACTAGCCTCCTTGAAACCCCGCGGCGATTCGATCCCCGCTAAATGGACCGATACAAGCTCTAAATACACCTCACGGCCTCTTGTCCGACTGCGAAGAATACGGGTATTGTTTCCGCGTGGGAAACGATGACCGAAATACACTATGCCTGATGGTATGAAGTTCCCATGGCAAAGACATTACTGTGGATATCATTGTTTTGAAACTGTTTGGATATTTGTTTGGCTCCGTGATGATGGTTTCATTAAAATATTTATATCTCTAAGCTCAGTTCTCCAGATCGATTGGGAAAACTGATAGTATTATGTCCTATAGCATACTACTATGGGGTAATGCAGATGCTATAAATACGATTTCCGTACTGCAGAAGAGGGCTATTCGTGCTGTCTATGGGCTTAATGCAAGAGTGTCATTAAGAGAACAATTTAAAAATATAATATTGACTGTCGCTTCTCAAAACGTGTACGAAGATGTTATGTACTTTAATTAATACATTAATGATTTCCCCAGGAAGTGTGACGTGCATAACATTAATACTAGAAACAAAAACAACTTTGTTTTACCTAAGACTCGTTTACAATTAGCCAGTAATTGTTTTTATGGGCAATGCATAAGTTTCTACAATATGATTCCAGTAAACGTCCAAAAAAATTAAAAGGACGTTTATGTAATCGTCCTTTTACATTTTTTTTAAAAGCTAAAGGTTATTATAGCTTTATTAGCTAAAGATTATTATATACAGTAAATGATTCATTGAATTTGCACACTTTGGGAGTTATCTGATCGAAAAATACGGAGAAATTTTGAGTTAAGATATGAAACATCTCATGGTGGTGATGGTCGCGGGCTCCATGTGAAACTCTTTTTTTATATATTCATTTCCCCTCTGAAAGTGTATATTGTAAATTTTTTAGCAGTACAACAGATTTAACGCTAAAAATTATTATATGTAAGGAATTAAGAACTAAAAGGACTTCTGCATCATGAGTAAACATAATTTTGTATATAAATTTACGGTGACGATATAAGTGTATAAAAGTAAAAGTGTTTAAAAGTATTGCAAATTCAAAAAATAAATATTTTATGAAATAACTTACTAAACTCACGTCATTCCTTAATATTTAAGAACGTATACATATTACTATAATGCCATTAAAAAATAAACACGCTATGCAAATGTGTATTAACGTATTTAACTTTTTGTCAACTGAAGTTAATCATAAATATTCATTTTACCAGCCAACCACAAGGGTTGTACAAAGATAACAGAAATATAAAGCTATTATTTTAAGTTACAGCCAGCGATAAATCGTTTTCATGAACCCAGACAGAGCATTTAAATCTAAAACGAATGTCGTTTTAAGGACATAGAGGAACATAATGACGTGAAATACTTGATTTACTTTAGATAAATTATTAAAAAATCATGCATATTAATTGCGATAATTAAACATACTAATCACGCCCAACTAATGTTTAATTTTTATCACTTCAATTCTAACAAAAATTGAAAAATCACTTAAAATTCTTCAAAACAGGAACTGGTATTGAAATAATAACAGACTTATTTTAATGATTTACGTACTCGTACAAAGTAAGAACATGAAAACTAACCTTGGAGAAGCCGGAAAATTGTTTATGACTGCTATCACGCACTTTCCACTTTCACGTAAATAGGATATCTAATACAATTACCAGCACGAAAAGGATGGAACGACGTTGCGCTGTGATTTACACTTTAAAGTAAATATCTCACATATCCCGATTGTTAGTAACCTTATCTAAACGGCAAAGATAATGTATTTCTTTACATGTTATTCTTAAAGAATTAGTAACCTCATAAACCCGATTTGCGATAAAAAACTTATGCAGAGCATAGTTCACCCCGCACGTTTGACAGCTGACTGGCGGAAAGAGATTCGCGCCAAAACACGCATGCGCGCCGCTTCGTTTGCCGCTGGCACGCGACACGCGAAATCAACATTTGGGGTGGATATAACGGTGGCCCTTCACATGGCCGTTTTCATATATTATCTTAATTATTAAATTGTAATTGATAATTGTTTTAATTCATTTATATATATATAAAACCAACGAAATTTAAAGTATGTTAAATGTACACAAATCACACATTAAAAAATATTGTTTAAAATTTTTGGTGTTATCAAAAGTACGTGTTGTTCAGTATAATATAATCAGTATAATAAATTTACTGCTATATTCATACACAATACTATTACTTATATTATTAATATTAGCATTTCCTATTTGTGTGCGCAACCCCCAACACATCGAAATCATTTTAACGCATGGAGTCGAAAATAAATTTTAGTGATTCCGATTTTTCGCTAGAGATACTGTTGTTGGATTAAAGATGGCTACAGTACAGGAATACGATTGGATTGGAATACATGACATATCATTGTAATCAAGATTCGGCTTGCTTGTTTATCCGGATGATTTAGATATTTTATTTTCACTGTATCTGTAATACAGTGAAAAAATCTACCGAAAATTATAATGGATTAAAAGTATTGCAAATTCAAACGAGAAAACAAAAAGACATGTGAGGCGCAACCATTAGAAAGACAGGAACGTATTTGATGAGCAACGAGCGCTTTGTCGCCCGCCTTTCGAGTCTAAATTTCGTTCGGAATTGATTGGGCGGTTTTCATTCATGAAATTTACATATAGATTGCTAATCCCATATATTTCAAAATGAACTTTGATTGTTTTCGAACTTCGATTTCTTTCAAAAAACTTTCCATAGTATTTTTCTAAGTAATAGTTATTCTACAGCCAAGCATTGGTGTTAGTTTTTTATGATCCCCGAATGACGATAAAAATATGCAATACATTCACGAGCGTCTTAGTTTCATTTCAACAATGATGGTAAATGCCAAAATTAAATAAGAGTAAATTATAAATATAATTTTAAACTTCAACGCGTTGTAAAGCCAATATACTTTGACCGTGTAAGGGTGAACGCTAACTTATCCGAGCCTGTCCAAAGTCCTGCTGAGGCTTCTGCTTTTGCTTTGGCTCGTCAAAGGATACCAGGCCACGACCTGACATGCATTTCGTGAATTGTGTGTACCGAGATTCGATCTTTAAAAGTTTAGCAAAGATACAACGACACAGTATTTGAAAGAATCTCCATTTTATGTGCCATATCATCTAATAAAAAGTGTTATATGTGTGATATCGAATAAACTATACCATAGTACATAGTTGATATTACGGTTCGCACAAAAACCTTTAACACGAAAGAGTTTTGAAACACATCGCATGAAACACACGAAACATGTCTAGCAAACATATTTAACATAATAATAGTAATAATAATCGACGGCAGAAAGCGATTTTGTCGTATCTCGAAAAACTCCAAAATCAATCAAGTAGTAATTTTTAGGATATTCCACTTAACTGTGTCAAGTAACGTTTTAAAAAGAAACATAATATACATATACTTAAGAAATATACGTTCAAATATGTTATGAGTTTCTGAAATCGTTGTTTGGCCGTGGTGTGTAGTTGGATTTTTCGAGATACGACAAAATATTTGTTTTCTACCGTCGATATGTTTTTATTAGCAAGATAGATTGCATCAAATATCTTCCATTATCTCGCTGGTTATTTATAAGTTCAATATAAATTAACCATGCTGAGATTTTATAAAAAAATAAATCTTTGAAAAATCCCAAAAAAAATCTCATTATTGCATGATACTAATAATGAATATATCCAATAGGCATTGAAATAACTATTAAATAGCTTGTGAAAATATAACCGAATTAGGTTTTGTAATTATCACACGACAATGGCCTTAAATACTGCAAAAAATCCCGTATAATCCCGCGTATTAAGCGAAAGTACGAAATATCAGGGCAATCCAATGAAAGTGACCTTAAATAAGGCAAATAAATTCCGGATAATCCCGTACAAAATATCAGTACAATCCAATGAAAGAGACAATAAATAGAGCAAAAAAAATCCGGATAATCCTTGAAATATATCCGCGTATTAAACAGGTAGTACGAATCAAGTTAATAATGCATCTCGCTAAAATATACAATCATTCATACAACCTGACGATACTGAATATATTAATTTTCTTTTGACACGCATTATTGCAAATGCTAGAACACATTCGTCGGTTGAGATATACCGAGTTAATCTTGAGAAATCGTTAAAGTTTCACGAAACAACCGATTTCAAATAATCAAATAATTTTTTTCTATACATTATATATTCTTCACAACAGGAAACGTTTTACTTTCCCCCTCTCTCCTATTTAATGTCAAATCATAAATATGACATTTTGGCAACATTCTAGGATACTAGGGTCTGACAACACCCACAACATCACGAACCGAGAAAACCTCCAGACAATATTTGAAATTTCTAATACGTCAGTGTCAAATTGACAAAACATATGGCAATAAACCTGAACTTTATAACTGGTGTGTAAACCATAATATTGGAAACAATTTCAACGATAATAGAATAGGCAGTAATACTAATAAATGGTACTTTTTTCCCCTTCAAGATATAACGGACTGAAGACAAAATAAGGAAAAAAAGCTATGAAGAATGACAGTATAAAATTATCGTAAATACATTAAGGTGCAATTGCATGTAACAAATAATTGATTAAAATTACTGATCTATTGAGATAATAAGCATTAGTCTAACGCCTTGAATCACTTACACGTGTTACGAGGAGCCGATTAATATTTATAGTAATTAATAATCGTTAACAACAGTAATAATCGATTAACAAGAATCTCGATTAGTTATTCGTATGTACACGAGTGTACATTCCAAAGGAATTATACGTCGCGATGTTACTATTAAAATTTTCAAGTAATCTTAATCAATCTTGCGTACATTATCTATTGTGGTATTTCAATAATTTAGTCAAAAGGATGTAAAGAAAAGGAAGTTTTAGGATCTGAAGTCATTTGAAGTGCCAGTGCCAGGCAAAATAGCACCTTAATACTATTAAGTTAAGGTCCTTTTAAGAAGGTAGCTGGGACAGGTACGATCGCACCTTGATACCATTTAGGAATTGATAGAACTTAAGACAAGATTCTGCTGGCTATTGCAGTGCTTTGAAATATTGTTTAGAATAAGATTATACGACTGCGGTACAAGTCTAAGTTTTAACCTATGCGTCATTCAAAATTTGATTAGGGATGACAAAATTGACAATGTTGAGGTTTAAAGGTATAAAGAATTGGAATCGTTGGTATTTACCAGAACATAGTTTGAAAAAAAAAATGATTGATTCTAATAAAAAATAAGAAGAAATCAGATTTTGATAGCATTGGACAAAAGGTTGAAAGCCTGAAGCTTTAGAGAAAGAAACGGGATAAGAACGGTCAGACTGCGTTATCTTTTCGGAAAAAAAAGAAAGGAGAGGGGGAGAGGCAAAAGGGACGTAATGGCGAAAGGCTGAAGTGGTCACAGAGGCAGCTCCTTCAGAAAAGAGCGAGGTTAGTCATCAAGAGGTGGGTAACAGAGGAGAGTCGGAGTACCTTAGATAGTTGAGTTAATTGTCGGCAGTGAAACCCGAGGCGATCAGAAGAGGTCGCACGCGGAGGCTTCAAGTGGTCAGAGGGGCAGGTCGGCGGCGAGGGGCGCGGCGAGGGGGCCCGCCAGGGGAGCGGCCGGGTGCAGGGTCAAGGCGGCGGCGGCGGCGTCCGCAGCGGCCGCAGGGTCCCCCAGTGCAGCCAGGACCAGGGCCAGCCGCCGCCAGGTGTCGGCGCGGAGAGGCCCCAGGGCCCCGGCCTCGCGGAGGCACCTCTCCGCCAAGCGGAGCCAGCCCAGCTCGTAGTACGCGGCACCTGAGCGAAGCGACCGCGGTTCTTACTCCAAGACCTCTGGTATTATCTCATCGTACACTGGGATGGTACAGGAAAACTATCCTGGATGTTGATAGATCAACCTACTTATTAAGATATCCCTTCCAAACTATAGATTTTTCGACCCCCACAGCAAGAGACTTCGGAATGTTGCCAGCTTAACACGTTCACGCCAGCGCGTACCACCGGTGGCTCGCACAAGACTGCCTCATTCCTATAATACTGACATTTAATCCAATAGATCAACGTCTTTTCTGCATTTTTGTAATGCATGAAAACCGCTGCCCTTTGATAATCTTTCGTTGAAACCCTTAGTTCATCCGTCACTCGTCCGATAGAACGAAAAACTATAAGCGCAGCCGTGTATGGGCGAGAAACATTAATTAAAGCGCCGGCGTAAACGTGTTAAACACTATGCCGGAGATGTATTCGATAAAAATGTCGTCTCAGACACATACGAATATTTCCGTTACATGCAGATTACAAGCAATGCACTAGATATCTCCTAAACCTTTTCTGTGTCCGCTCTAGATTGCGAGAACAAAGCCACATGCTCTATGTTAACACTTCAAAAGCTTATCGTCGCTGTTGTACATGTATATATGAATACTGTATGTAGGAATGTTGAAATCAAAAGATGACGCTTGCTCAGAAATTTTTAACGAAAAATTATGTTTTAAATGTAATAAAATCTAAATAATAATAATGTCATACCGACCGATTCCAACTACGGCGGTCAATCAACAAGAAATCAGCCAACTACGCAGGATATATTAGTAGCACAAGCATTTGCGCAGACACAGGTGCACTCACTCTTCCTTTACTCCCATATCCCGATGGGACGGATAACCGGGACCGGAGAGAGATCTGGTGCAGAGGCAGTGACATTAAGCCGACCACTTAATAACGAGTCTTTCAAGCCACTGTTGCGTTGACAAGAAGCCGGAACCGACTTTTTACATGTCCATCCGACGCATGGATTATCTTATTTTTCAGACAATCAGATGATCAGCCCGTAATGCCCAAGCTCAACTAAGAAACAACTACACAAAGTCATTGCCCTCCGCGGGATTCGAACCCACGACCTCCGTTTTGTAAAGCACGGACCTATACCTCTAGGCCACAGAGGCAAATCTAAATAAAATGTTGCCAACGTTAAACCCTAATTTTACATTTACTTCACAACAACAAAATTACCCCTTATAATGAGTAGGCGATGGAATGATGGTCATAGTCGTATGATCAACATAAAATACATTCGCTTACCTGGTCTTTGAACGAGAAGGCTTTATAAGGTTCGCATTGGAACGGTTTCACAAGTTTTAAGCCGTATTCGCAGTAGTAAAACTTAGTACAGTCGGATTCGTGAGCCACGAATAGCTGCTTCGAATCCAGACATCTGTCATCAGTCACGTAAAAGTCGTTATAGACTCGTACCTCACTTCGAGATATCGCGAACGATACTAGAAGAATCAGCTTCCCTGTAATGGATATCAATAGTTCGAGTCGGAGTAAGGAATTGACTACAGCTAAATTTTTATTAGTAAGCTAGCAGTTGTATCTCTTAGGCTTGCTATAATGAGCCCAGTAAAATAAAAGTAAGAGTGATCTACCAGAAACTCCTGAACAGTGTAATAGGCTTTATGCAACAAAATGTTTTTAATTTTAGTTTTAAAAGGGCTAAGTGGTAGATCTAAGATATTTTGTGGAATTTTATTAAATATGCGTATGCCATGGTCCATGAAGGATTTTTTCACCTCTTGGAGATGAAATCGAGGTATTACAAGCTTATCTTTATACCTATAATTATTAAAGAGTTCAGCCTAATAGAAATAGATGTAGTTCTACGCTCAGCTTTTAAGAAATTAGATTATTAGTATTTATAAATGGCATGATGCTTGTTTATTATAAAGAAGTTCTTTATACCTTTTGTCTGCATTACCAAGCCTCTAAATGATCAAATTGTGCTACACGATGTCTTATATATTAAAACGTCAGTGTCTTTAATTATAACTATATCTCTTTTTATCGATGGGAAATACCAAAGAAAGCGAGATTTTGATTTATCGGACTATCTTTAATTTATCGTTTACACTTTTTTTTTATTCTGATCGCAGATAAATAATATTAAACATGAGTTAAATAAAATTGTTAATAATAGCTTTAGAAAATAAATAATAGTTGAGTAATCATTCCTCCCAGTCAGTTGATTGAACTTATCGCTTGAATGAATTCAAAATCGAGATGGGTCAAGCTTTCAAAAACCGAAAACAGACCACCTATCGCCAGATATAAGCAAGTGCGTTTGCCAGCTACGTTTGAAATTCTCTTTTATGAGATACATATATCACTTCCCACTGTTGTTCACAATAATGGTGTTTTATGATAATCCAACTAACATTTGATGACCCGTTTGGCGCAGTTGATAAGCTATTGGCTTTAGCGTCGCAGGTCGTTTGTTTGATTCTCACCCGGGGCAAATACTTATACGAAATACAGATAATTGTTTTGAGGAAGCTGATTTTCCGTTTGAAGGTCGACACAACTGCTCATAACAATATCAAACCTGCGCTGCGCTCGTCATCTAGAGATCTAAGTAGTTAAGAGAGTTTATATAATTCTCAATCGCGGTCCTGTGTGAAATACAGCTAATGTTGTAGAACATCTCCTTGCTCCTTTAGACTTAGTGTTAAAGTGTATGATGCAAATTATATTTAGCATATTTTTTCTTTATTAAGGAAACAAACATCTTAACATATTATATGTTTTACTGTGATAGAGCCAAGCGGCACCTTCCGCTACTGCTTAATAGGCCGGTTCGAACTGAATACTAAGTACTAAGACCTCACAGAAAATCGGCGTAATGTAGAAATATTTGTGCTTCGACTTTTCGTCCGGGGAGTGAGGTGGCCGGTGGACCACCCCTTTCCCTTCCACTTTTTTTTTTATGGAGCAGGCTGACAAACAAGCAAGC
Source organism: Eurytides marcellus marcellus (assembly GCA_018247955.1). Classification (NCBI taxonomy): domain Eukaryota; kingdom Metazoa; phylum Arthropoda; class Insecta; order Lepidoptera; family Papilionidae; genus Eurytides; species Eurytides marcellus. The sequence continues at coordinate 589 of DWHQ01001290.1, read as the reverse complement.
AGTTCACCTGATGGTAAGTGATTACCGCCGCCCATGGACATCTGCAACGTTATAGAACTTGCAAATGCGTTGCAAGCCTTTAAGTTTTTGAAAATGGGAGGAGGAGAGGAGGAGAAGAAAGGGAGAGGAATGAGAGAAGGAGGAAGAGGAAGGAGGGGGTTGGGCCACCGGCCACCTCACTCACCGGACGAAACGTGGAAAGTAAAAACACTTCCACTTTACGCCGATTTTCTGTGAGGTCGTGGCCTGGTCGGAACAGCTGCGTGGCTCTACCAGAGTAAAAAATATATATCCAAATCCATATATAATATAAATCCGGCGTTGCAAAAACTATTCCCTTTTTTTATTTTATATTATTTATTTATTTATTGCTCATTGCAAATACTATTTTCAAAGTTTCAAAATAAATTCTCTCGCCGGGAAACCGGTGAGATAATTTGTGGCTGATGCAATGAGGCAATTCAAGTATATTTATTTATTTATTTATTTAAGCTTTATTGCAAACCAATAAACGGTATTACAAAGAGCGGACTTAATGCCATTTGGCATTCTCTCCCAGTCAACCCGGGGCGTGGAGATAATCTGTGGT
>DWHQ01001289.1:0-11129 GCA_018247955.1 Eurytides marcellus marcellus | reverse complement strand
CCCATGGACATTTGCAATATAACGGAACTTGCAAATGCGTTGCCAGCCTTTGAGGGGGGAATTTTTGAAAAAGGGAAGGGGGAGGAATGACGCAGCGGGAGGTAAGTGGGAGAAGAAGAAGAGGAATGGGTCACCGGCCACCTCACTCACCGGATGAAATGCGGAAGCAAAAACACTTCCACTTTACGCCGATTTTCTGAGGTCGTGGTACTTATCCGGTTCGAGCCGGTCCATTCAGCAGCAGCAATTGCTACCACCATACTACCACCATAATATAAAAAAAAATACATTGGAATTACAATTGGCAGACTTAATGCCATTAGGAATTTTCTCGCAGTCAAGCCGGGGAGTGGAGACAAATTGTGGTTGGTGCAGATAAATTTTTATATTAGTAAAGAAGTGAAGACTTAACGCTCGCGTGGATATAGTTTGGCGCTTCTGCTGATTTTTGTCCACTTTCCGGGATAAAAAGTTGTCTATGTCACCTGGACTCAAATTCTATGCGCATGCTAAAATCACATCGATCCACTGTTCTGTCGCAACGAGAAAGAAAGACCAACTAACAAACACACTTTCCGATTTACACAATCACGTGTCATGGATGCACAATGAAGGTAGCCGTTTGGCGAATACGTTATATTCCTTAGTGCTTGTTGTTATGTACTTAGCATACGCACACCAATAAAGACACGCACGCACGCATAAACAAAGACACGAAACCCAATTCAAAATGGAAAAAACGCAACACTATTTTTTTACGAAATAACGTGACGAGTCGTCTAGCTGATGGTAACACAGTATCACACAGAATCTTGTCATACAAAGATTTAAAATGTGTTCCACGATCTCACAGAAAATAGGCGTAAAGTGGAAGTGTTTTCGCTTCCGCCTTTCGTCCGGCGAGTGAGGTGACCGGTGGCCCTATGTCCCTCCCTTCCCCTCTCTATCCCTACCTCCATATCCTCCCGTCCTCCCTCCCCAGCTATTCTCCTCCCTGTGACTCTCCTTTCCTCTCCCTTTCAAAATCACTTAAATGTCCATGGGCGGCGGTGATCGCATACCATCAAATGAGCCGCTTGCTCGTTTGTCAGCATGCTCCATAGAAAAATAGTTTTGCGCGATTCAACTATAGTTCTGCGCGACTTGGACGAACTCCAGGGGGCAAAGTAAATCTTGGAATTAAACCCGGTTCTTACTTTAGTAATCGTCGCCCGGTGACCGGTGAGGCAGAACTTTTCGGGGGGTCGGGGGATCCACTCGGCGGGCGTGCGTTTGCCCCGGTTGGGGGCGCCCTCCATAAACTCCTTCTGAGCCTCCGAAAGCTTCGATTCCAACTCCATCACCTGTCGAAACAAGAATAATATGTAATTGTATATACAATGTGGAAGAATAAGTAGTAATATACGATAATCAGTCAGTCTCTATCGGCTATTACGTGTTAACTTGAACCAAAGTAGTAAACTCGAGCTTATTATATAAACGACTCAGGAGCATAAATTCTGTATGTAATTTGTCAGGCAATTTTAATGATTCTGTTTTCGTCATACAGGGTGCAGTATAAAGTGCAGCAATGAAATTTCTAATGGGATCACACATTTTATAAAAAAGTATTTTTTTTTACCTTTCATATTGTACGTAGTTGTTTCAAAATAATCTATTGTTTTATTTATATTATATCTAGCGAATAATTTATAAAAACAAGTTCCTTATTTAGTTCAATTTCTAACACAACGACCGCACCAGAAAATAATCTATGTCTTGCGGGAAGTTTTAGCAACTACGAGTAGTTGTTTACTGTGCTAGATTCAAATCTAGGACAATAATAGGTACTCATAGTGGACTATAAAAAGAGATTTTTTAATCACTCGAGATGAAAAGCTTAGAGTTTAGAGTAATAGTTATTTTTACCCTAGTCTTTTTTTCTGAAATAAAATGTTATAAAGCTAGTAGTTTTTTTTTATTTATTTAGCAATGACTTTATGTCCAATTTTAATAAAATTCATGCAAACACTGTATTTTTATCACTTGTCGGGATTGAACTCACAATACTTGGCGCATAGATCGTCGGGAAGGGGACCACTGAAACCGTTTCACCACTTATACAATCAAATTTTTGTTGCCTTCACCATTAGACATTATACGACATACATTTTATGTAATTTCAAATGGAATAAGAAAATAAGTGCCGATAAAAAGCACTTACTTTTTTATCTTAAGTACACCATTTTGGACAACAAGCTCGCAGGGTATTAATTGTATAATGGATATTGGTTATGATGTTCGAGTACATGCCACATCTTATTTTAAAGTATTCGACTATTTGGCTCCAAGACTTATTTCCACAAAAACATTCAAAAGTAATCTAACGTTTTTTTTTTATGTAAAATGCTATTCGAAACACTGAATGTTAATAATATAAGGCAATTTTTCTTTTTACAAATTCATATTCTTAGAATGATGTAAAAAGTATAGTTCCACGTGTTATACACATGGAATTAGACGTCGTGTTTTACACATATGCTTTATGAGATAAGAATAAGTAATAGTCGAACGTAAGTACTAAAAAATTAAGTTTACTTACATAGTTGTTATGGATAATATAAGAAGTATAACCTCTAAGTATGAACGAAACCTTCCTTAATCCTTCACCTTGAAATATTCCTTCATTTCTGTTTAATTAAAGTAACGGTTGTTGCTGCAATGACGAGCGCATTCATTTACACATACAGAATACACGCTTGTACAATTGTATTACTTGTACAGGTAAGTTTTTTTTTCTTTCTTTCAAATAAAACATCCAGAGTATTCTCTTGTGAGTATGAATATTGAGTATGCGTTCCAAATTTATTTTGACTAGACTTTACCTGCGGTTTCACCGGTGCTAATTTTAGTTTAGGTCTGTTTTTACACCTTTTATAAATATTGTGCCATAAATAGTGGCCGACGTATTTTTGCGTTCCACAATCTACACATATGCCAAGTCATAATGAGACATTATGACTTCTATGTAAAACAAAAACAAACCAACAAATCAAAACGCTTGATTTATAATTACCGATTAGATATAAGTAAAGACTACTTACTAGCTGAGCTACCAGTAAGCGTTATCCTGTCTATTTCGATATATATTTTTTTATGGATTAGGAGGTAAATGAGCGAACATATCTCAAAATCTATTTAACTGGTTAAAGAAATAGCTATGCATTGATATTATTTATTTCGTTTTTAGTTTAATCATTTAGTTAAACCGTTCCCAAAGTATTTTAATGGTGGTACATACATATTCGTAGGTTATAAATATATAGATGCTTTTTGGACAGCCACAATTTTATTATAGTATAAATAGACAGAAAGATAAGTAAGCTCTAGAATATTCATGTATCGCTAGAATTCATTAATTATTCCTTTACACACCGTGAAACACTAAAAATCAAATAGGAAATGATTGTTTACAATATTACTAGATTTATTTGAAATCGTTTTTTTAAGAGATACATATATGGGTAGAATCGACAACCAACTCGGCTTTTAAAGGTTTTATAAACAGTAATAGAATATAAGTATTTGTCTCATTCCTATAAATTGTTAACATAGTAGTTGAAATAGTTCCGCCTCTGGCATCACAGCATGCGGACGCTGCAGGCGACCTAGAAACTTTGACGACTCACCGATCGATGCATCCCGCTGCATAGACCGAATAGCTTTTACTGGGCGCGTACAATTTTAATCGAGCTCTGGCCTATTTTTATTAAAATATCGTTCGTGATCACTTTATAAAGTGGTATCCATATGTTAATTACTTAAAAACTTAAGAACGGCTGAATGGATCTAAATAATGTTTATATCAACACATAACGTTAAAATATATCAAGTATCTTTTATCTTAACAGAGTTAGAAGTTGGGATATATAAACTATAGTAAAATAGGCTGCCTATAAATATTTTATTTATTTAAGCTTTATTGCAAACCAATAAACGGTATTACAAAGGAACGGAAAACCGACTTCAGGCCATTTGGCATTCTCTCCCAGTTCCATATCTGTAAGTCTAGGAACTATTCAATCACTGAAAACAATAGCTGCCGGAATCATCTCGTTTGTGATATTCTAAACGTCGATTAATATCTGCCTAGTAGTGCAATATGATATTGCACTTCAGGTAGCACCACACACGAATTTAAGAACGTTATTTCTATTTTTTATAATATCAAAGAAGTAAACTAAGACGTTCTATAATGTGTAGTTTGTTGTCGTTATATTCTATTCCAGATATATTATATCCTATTGCATAATAAATATTTATAAATACCTACCGTCAAATGATGGGTATATTTAATCTGCAGGTTTGTTAAGTTACAATAGGTCACACGTTGATTTTATATATTTTTATAAAGTCAACGTTCAACAAACAATTATTTTAAATAAGATTTAGCAGTTTTTTTTTAATCTGTTGTAATTATCGGAATGGTCCGTAACTTCTTAGAAATAACATTTAGATTTTAGCTTAAACATAAGAGAGAAGCTTCCGGCCCGAATAAAATGGAGGAGAGACTTGCCTTCTTCTGCAGTCTGATGACCGAGGTCCACTTCTTCTCGAGCAGGCCGCCGAACTTGCGATCCATCTCGCCGGTCATTTCGGCCTCCTTCTTGAACGCTTCCAGCGCGTCCGTGTAGCCATTGCTGCCCAAATAATCGGCGATAGCTTTGTTCCTAGAAGATAATTATTAATTGTTATCATTGTATATTTTGATGACCCGTTTGGCGCAGTTGCTAAGGTGTTGGCTTCGGCGCCGCAGGTCGTGGCAAATATTTGTACGAACTACAGATAATTGGTCCGGATCTAGGCGTTTGTCCGTGAGAAATTTATGTATGTATATATGTTTATGTTTGTAACACAAGATAATTCTATCTTAAAAATGAGGGTAGCGTTTAAAAAAAAAAAGAAAAGAAAATTGTGGCAATGCATATGGAAAGAGAAGGCGTAGGTGGGTAATAGACAGAACTAAAGAAATATATTTATTTAAAACTCACAACGCAGAGAACGTGTTGACTTCTTTATAGAGTAAAGACGGAGATTTTTAATTAAAAGGCTAGTCCTTATTCTTAAAAAAATCCGTTGCAAGTTTACAATAGCAACTTTACGAATCCTCAAAGGTGAAGATAACGAGAGGGAGGTTTACTTATCATATGGATAGTATCTTATAGCCAAATCAATTTTTGTAAAATATGCTGATGATTCCATATGTTAGTTAAAAAATAACTTGAAGTTGAACAGCCGGAATATAACCATGCATTTCTTTTATAATAAACAAAATACTCGACGCTCATAGAATAGACAATCTATTACAATTAAGCGACCGAAAAATACCAAATATTGCCTCTTGTTGCGTGGCGTAGACGGTTCGTTTGTTACGGCCTTCTGAGCGGAATACCTGATTATCACAACTGAATACTTACAAGTGGCAACGTGTCTAATAAAACTCGAACTTGCCCTAAATAGATAAGACGGTTTGTTGTGGAATTGTAACATAGTAGGTGAGAAACAACTTTGAACATTTCGTATTAGCTTAATATTATTACCAAGCTTTAACCAGCGGCTACACTCGCATGGATTTTCTTTTCATTCAATTAACATTATAAATATTATTATATGTTCATTGGTATATTACAAATACCTTACCATTATGTGTTTGCCGGTTTGTCCTATTTCACAGTCACGGGACAACGGATCGGTATATATTGTTATGTAGGTTAATTTTGATCCATTAAAATAGAATGAAATGTGTGTGATGACAAGAAATCGAGATCAATGCGAGCAGAGGTGTGGGCGAAACCTAGTTTCAAATATTGCAATTGAAGGAATTCAACTGACTCCGAGTAAGATATGGTTGCGGAGACAATGAATTGTCGCCAAGGATTGATTGCGAAATAAACAACATTTCTAATACTATAAATTCGCGTTGATTAATGCAATATAATCTCCTTCGCGGGATTCGAACCCACCACCTCCATTTTGTAATACCGTCCATTACAAAATGGAGGTGGTGGGTTCGGCCTAAACCACTAGGCCACGACGGCAGTTAATGCGATATAAATGTATCAATTAAGGATTACGCATAGTAGTATCTGCAGAACCCTGTGGTGCGATTAAAAATATAAAAGACAGACAAAAATTTATAGAAAAAAGTTCAACCTAATTATATGAGTAACACATTCAACTTTTATTAAATTTCGAAAACAAAAAAAAAATATGTAATACCAGCTGAAATATAGCGGTATGGTTCTAAATGTAGGACTCATATAGACCACAAAATTAATATGCACAAAACACGAAAAAATAAAAATAATAGCAATCGGCAAGCAATAATTTAAATTGGACCTAAGTTCAGGGTGCACCACGATTAATAAAGCATACTCCAATCGTGGAAAAAATATTACTTTTATGAATAAATAGCGTTGTAATTTTCAATCGATTAAACACTACAAATCCCGTTTTGATAAAAACATAGAATCGTAACTGTAAAATTTTGCCTGTAACGTGTTTTTAAAAGAATAGCAATTCTACGGTAAGTCGTTAGCAATTCAAATGAGCATAACGAAGGTGAATAAAGAGTTCAAAAAAATATATGAAACAGATAACAGAGTATGTGGAGCAGACAGAGAAAAATTACGAGCCCAAGGAATTGTTCTCTCGGCAGCTTTCTAAGTGAAATGCTTGCGCAGGTTTATAGTATTAACGTCGTTCACTTATCATTTACGGGTTTGCTGTCATGTTCGGAGTATTGATCGATCGGGATTTTTCTAACTGGCAAATGTAACATACAAACACTTACAAAGAAAAAAAAATTATGCTATCCATGTTTTTTTTTTCTCTCTTAAATAATCTCTACAACGGCACACGATGTCTGGTTACGAATTAGCTGGCGAAGAAAAATATATAATCAATTATTTTCATACCGAATTAACGCTTTCCCCAGATCGATCGTTGACTTTTATTAATGCCCTCTTTCATTGCAATCTCTTGTGATTTGTCGCAACTGTAATTGGTTTTATGGAAAGATTGGCAGAGAGCGCATATTTGTCCGTTAGAAATGAAAAAAAAAAACATAAAAAATAATCATAGAAATATTTCATCGGTGGCGTCTCTATTGTGCAAGTTCATTTCTCGCTTGTTAATATCAAGTTTCGATATCTACAAGGTGAAACTGAATCGAATGTAAAGACAATCTAAGGCGCCCATTGTTTGTGTGGGAGCCAATCAAGACTCTTTTTATGCGAGTGGAAAGCTCCAGCGCGTGGGTAGCGAATCACTTGCCAATCAATCATCTGCCCTAAATCCGATATATATTAAACTTTTTTCCTCCTAGAAGGTGCCTAATTTTAAATGAAACCCACGGACATCCTAAAACACTAGCAGAGTTCTAGTTGCTAAATCCCCAGTTACGATGCTCATCATACGAAACGGAAAAGGCTTTATGTCGGTATTATATTAAACCGTGACACGTCCCCGATCTCAGCTCCCAGCTCTACATTGCTGAAGTATAGTTCAAGCGAAAGTGCAGACACTTAAGAACAAATTTTCGTTGTAGGATCGGCGAATCTTATCGCATCGAGGTCAGAATTGCTTAATCTTGATAAAAAACCCCGGTAACGTAGTATGTAACACAGTAAAAAGGACTAGTGAACCTCACTATATACATTAACTATGATAGCGTTTATCATTTAGTTACAAAAATCAAATTGATTGTGCTTGTGTTTTAACAGTTGAAAACTCCCTTAAAAGTGAGTTTTTATGGTGGATTACAAGGAAAACTTCGGACGTTTCCTTGAAATATTAGAGGCCCGCTCTCTAAATAAACCATCAGAGCCTTATCAGTGGCAGTTCCGGTGCCAAGCTTCACTTGCCTCTCCGACCGAATGGTAAAGTTCACCGTCGATGATGATCGCGCAGCGAAAGTGGTGCGGCGCGTCGCGTAGTTGTATGCCGCCCGAGAAATTAACTTTCACGATACATTTCCGTTGATACGGCAGCTATTAAAGGGCAGTTGCTACCGGTAAATCACGATGCCGTAAAGACAACGGACATGGTACAGACGAAGGATCATTCTGCTAAGTCTCGTATGGGGCAGGCTCTTGCAAACAAGTCAACACTTGAGGTAGTAACAAAAAATTACGCAATTGTTTTACCATGTTTCGTTTGTCTTTCACTGTTTAATATAATATTAAGCCTAAGGCTTCCCACGGTTAGTCATTTAAGATGTAATTTTTTATTTAATAAGTTACTGGATGATAACTTAGACATTAAACATATCTTAAGAAAATGCAGTCTTTTTTTCTCTCCTGCGTTTGTCAACGACATTCTATATTTCTTATTTGTTTAAAAGCTATTAACAAGTTTTATTGTTGTCAAAAAGAAAAAAAAAAGAAAAAACAATTAGGAACAGAACATTACTAAAAATTAAATAATTTTTTTCAACTTATCAATTCTGTATATAAGTCGACATTCGCCTTCGGCTTTATTCATTACAATTCATTACAAATTATTAATTAAGGCAACACTTTGGGATATCGTAAATTATTCCAAAAAACTTATTTATATACTTATTCAAAAATACCCTTGATTTTTAACTAGTTCGAGGATTTAAATATTATAATAATTCGATTCACACAAGATAACTTACAAACAAACAATTTATAAATAAAAGAAAAAGAAGAAAACACAATATCATACTGTTTGGATACAGTATAATACTATCCCGTTACAAAGACATTTACAAGGGTTTACATAAACGTCAACCACGTTAGTGATTCAAACGTCACTCTGACACAATGCAAGTAACATTATGCTAGTAAGAGACATGTGGAGCGTTGTAAATCAATGCTAATCGTGATGAATTTATAATGCTTAGATATGATCAAACTGTCTATCTGATCATATCACCGCCGCACCTACTTGTACATTGCATCAAATGTTTTAACTAAGCGTTTAGTGTGTTTATGGATTATAACGTCAAGTGTAGAGCAGGTGTTGAAATCATGTTACACAATTTATTCGCGAGTAAACATGGGAAAAGATTAATTTACATACGAGTAAATTAACCGATAGATAGTCGATGGTAATACGGTAATATGGATAAATTAGTGATGTAGCTTTATAGTTACTTAAAAACCGATATTTTTGTTTTTAAAACCTTAGTACGCCTAGCGTCCACTTAGAGACTTTCTTTCCGATTAAACCGATCCTGTGGCTCTGTGTTTCGTCTATTTACATTTTGAGTTATTGCCACCGCACAACACCGTAAACCACCAGATAACCTTCTTACCATCGGAATGGCTGGCAATCTACCACCATGCGTCTGTCTACCTCGCCAGTTTCTGCCACGCAAAGCTAACATACTAAATATAATATGTTAACGCTAGTGTTATTTTTGGACCGATTAAGTTAAGGTGAATTTTTTTATTGGTATAGGTGAAAATAGGCTTTCAAGTAAATAGCTCTTTTTAATGTTATATGCCAAAGACGCAAGATCCGCAAGTACTTTAATGTTGCTAATGTCTCTGGGCTGCGATGACGCTCACTATAAGACGAAGGCGCTTACCTTGTGCCATAAAAAAAAAAACACATCTTGGCAACAACTTTTGACTAAGCCATCTTACCTTTTACACTTTAAAATGACCATTATAATATTAATTTATTGTGTGCAAGTGTGCAATTTTGATCTTATTTCGTTTCTGAATTCTAGACGCCCACAAAGTTATTCATTTAGCCCACTTTGAGAAATGACTCCTTTAAGAGAATTTGTCACAATAAACTAACGCGATGTAAAGATGTATATAAAGTAAAGGCACAACTTAGTACAATGCATCATATTTTCTTTTTCATTTATGAGATTCTTTTCAATACTATACAGCCCTAGCCATCGAAGAGTAATTGTTAGCCGACTAGAATTCACAACTACGCCGAGACGTTTCTTTAATCCGTGTCATTATACCGCCAAGTCACGGACACACCCAACACAACGTGAGAGGAATCCGAATGAAAACATAAAACTTAAAATATCTCACTGTAACGGGGCCGTACGATGATGTCTACCAATTTACAAAACCGTCGTGTTTCAACGTGTAACGGAACAAACGAATGGTGGAAACAAAACACAAAAACGAGACCAAGATCGAAGGACGAGAAGAACAAACACAATTAGCAGTAACAATCCGAAGAGGCAGGCAATCAAATTTGCATATGCAACTTATTAGTCGAAACATTACATCACGAATTGAACGAAATCTAAAAAAAAACAGAGATGATTGATATGACAATTTTAAATAGAATTTTCGTGTGGAATCTGGATGGCCATTAGTTTTAGTTATTAAACTGCTTTTTGACCAGCAAAAAGTGACCAATATTGTTTTAACTTATTTACCATGTAAACTGTACTACTGCACTTAAAAATCTCGTAATTCGCAGAAAAGCTTTAAAAACTGGAAATTAAATGTACTTTATATTTCTTCGTCTATACGTGAAAAAACGTAGAAGATCAATTAGGCTTCTTCACTAAACAAAATTAAACATGTAAGCGTTACATACACCTGATCGTATTTTATTATCACTCATGTCCATCCGGAACATCGAGTGCGTTATCAACTACAATCAGGTGGTTAACTGGTCATCTCACTAGGCAAGCGAAATGCATAGATATTTTTATTTGGAGTTGACCATACGAGCTTATTGGTCGTCTCATTGATGCGTCACGCTTTCTCAAACAGCATGCAGTGCTACTTAACATTTTGAACTACGTTAAAAAAATTAAAACTCCGCTGCGCTCGTCACCCGTACAAAATGGTCATTGTACGGGTGACGAGCGGTACAGTATGTTGGTGACCAGACGGACTCTGCGATAGTTCTAATAACGTACAAAAACACACACTTGTACTTTCCCGCTCTAGACAGCATAAGCATACAACAGTAAGCCACTGCTTCATTGTAATATAATTATTCTTACATAAACAAAACCGTCTTATATAAACAAAAGAATGTTAAATACGTATTACAAGCTTCATCATCATCATCATCATTATCAGCCGTTTCTTATCCACTGCTGGATATAAGCCTCTCTTATGGCACGCCACTGA
>DWHQ01001288.1:0-11131 GCA_018247955.1 Eurytides marcellus marcellus | reverse complement strand
GGATAGACTCTGTTGGATGGACTTTCTATTATAGACTGGTTAGAGCTTTTATACCACAATGAATGAGCAAATGGTATTAAAGTTATCTTATGTTTTTTTTTTTAAAAAAGAGAGTTAAAGTCCCACTAAGTTTCTTTCGCCTGTTCTTCTCAGGACTGAGGCATTTTTTCGTACAGGTAGTAGATTCATTAGACGTCGAAAAGTGATTGTAAACCGATCCAATTTTGAATAAAGAATTTTGACTTTCACTCTGACTTAAGGCATCAATATTCTGATTAACTGGCATTAAATCCGCCCTTTGTAATCCTTAGTTAATAATAAATATAGGTTGTCACCTTTTCTTAATGAATACCTTGTTTTTGCCGCTATAAAGGATTTAATTTAACATTCGCGAAGTGTTCATTGCGTGTTCCAATCTAGGACTACTCCATTCTACAGTCGATATAATATTCTTAATACATATTAATTGTCACAGGGGCCGTCTCGAAACTCGTTTATAGGTAAAGCCGTTAAATTGACTCGTTATTTTAATGCTTAGATTGAAAATGTTTCAGTTAAATAACGCGAAAACATGATTTTAAACTGCACTCGGCGGGGCTTTTAGTTGTAACCGGCGATTGCTTTGGAATAATATCTGCATGTTATAAACTAAGCGAGTACAATATATAAATTTTAGTTACGTAAACTAAATCGAGATCTATTACAAAAATTTACTTACTAAGTTTATTATTTACAGTACTTTTTCATAGTAGAATGTGTATTCGTGTCGGCGTTTAGATTGTAACATCATCAACCATTTCATAATACTGATCAAATAATAACAATCGCTACTTTTTACTGTACTAAGCTTATCAGACTTTCTCCTGTCCATCAAGGTACAGAATGATACGAAAATGACAATAATAAAAATGCATTGACTTGCACACAGGGTTTTCAAGTTAGATGTGTATAATAGCATCATATCTAACGTCTAAAAGCATAAAACTGCCTTTTGATCTGGAACTCGATCGAAGGCGCGTAACTGCAATTCTGGAATTCCTGCAAGTAGACATTGCAGGAATTCCAGATTCCAATTGTCAAGTTATACACGCTTTGTACAGATATAGACCAAGGAAGCGCGTAATAGTATAGTTACTACTGTACTACTGTACTATTACTACAGTATATAGATATATATGTATGTTTCCAGCAATGAATCTTCGATGCTTACAAGATTCTCATAAAAGAGAAGTGACTATTGACGAGTGCTAAATCGTCCGCCGAGCACGACGCCCGAGGAGCGTGTCTCTAAAGACCGAAATAAACCGAACGAATCTCTTATTACCGACGTTTGCGTATGATCAAATTATGCCCGGCCGCTTCGAACCCCGGCACTATCATTTGCGCTGTCGATAAACCAACATCGGCACCGGAGTGTGTTTAACGAGACGAGCGCTCATACAATATTCATGGGGCGCTCGTGGAAGGATGTGTGTAATCACGATCTTCGGCGTTCCCGTCGCGTCAGGGCTGTGGCACCATGAGAAAAGGTAGGAACAGTGCAGTTCTACTCTATCTTTTCTTTATGGAGTAGCCGGTAAACGAGCAAGCGGCTCACCTGATGGTAAGCGAAAAGCGCTGTCCATGGACATTCGCAACTTTTCTATATAGATTAAGCTGACAAACGAGCAAGCGGTTCCCCTAAAGGTAAACGATCACCGCCGCACACTGACATTGGCAACATCTTTTTTTGTATGGTTAAGGCTGACAAATGAGCAAGCGGCTCACCTGATGGTAAGCGATCACCGCCGCCCGTGGACATTAGCAACATTACAGAACATGCAAATGCGTTGCCAGCATTTAAAGAGGACAATTTTTGAAAAAAAGTGGCCCATCACACCACCCCCATCCACCTCACTCACCGGACGAAACGTGGAAGCAAAAACACAGCAAACATAGCAAAAACAGCTGCGTGGCTCTACTACAGTAGACCATTTAACGATTTTAACGATTTTTTTAAATTTATGTTTTATTATAATAAAAACAACACTTGTCGAAGGTTTCAGTTAAAGTGTATATAGGCTAATGAAACGTTCGATATTTTTTTTTTAATCAAAATCGTTCCATAAACCTTTCATAATTAATGCATCGCTATAATTCATTTACATATCAAAATGTTGCCATTACAATGAAATCAGACAATAACTGCCTAACATATGCCTTTACTGTTTAAAAATATTTTGAGGTAGAAAATAAAATATTTTTTATATGATAATATGAAGAAAATATTTTGTTACATTGACAAACATGTGAACTTACGGTATTGTAATTATAAAATGCCTTTGAAGAATATTGTAGTCTTTACTAATCAGCTGTAGAGTGTCGGTCATCTTTAGCTTATATTACTGTTATAATAGGGTTCTGGCTTCTACATTTTTATTATAGGTTTATAGAACAGTTTAGTGCAAAAATGCTGTTATGAACCGAATAAGTTCAAAGATCTCACAGAATATCGGCGTAAAGTGGAGGTGTTTGTGCAGCAGCGTTTCGTCCAGTGAAAGAGGTGGTTGGTGGCCCGCCTCCCTACCTCCTCTTTCCAGCCTCCCCGTTCCTTTTCTTGTCTCCCCATCTCCTTCCGCCCCTCCCCTTTCCCTTCCAAAAAATCCTTCCTTAAAGACATTTACAAAACATTCAACTGCAAATGTCCATGAGCAGTGATTATTACTCTCCATTAGCTGAACGCTCGCTTGCTCGTTTGCCCGCCTACTCCTTAAGTTTAGAGAATTATAAATATGTCTCCAATTATAAAATGTTATCAACATCATGCATCCAACAATATATAAATACGAGAGTCTTTACGATTTTTGGTTCCATTCAACTTCAATCTAATGAAAATAAAATTGTTTGTTCAAGTAACAACAAGCATTTTTAAATCGCCATTTTTAATTATTAGTTCATCAGGAAGCTATCACCGGCTTCAAATACAGTTCTGCTGATAAAGTCCGGCAAGAAACTCTACAGTACAGTACAAATACAACGTAATAGTTATCCCACACACGAGTAAATTAACTTTTTAAAAATATATCGTATTAATTATTGATTATTAAACTAACCTCAATCCAATTCGGAGAAACTAAGCATATCTACGGGTTTGGTGGTCCGATAAAGTTTGTAAACGACTACTGTCGTTAAGCTGCCGCTAGGTGGCGTTGGACGGTAGCAACAAGGTTCGGCACTAAAATTTTAGTTGGAGAAGTAACAATAAGTGCAATGGCTTGACCTTTCTAACTTATCGAATATAGTAAGAAGAGACATGAATATACATTTCGTCTGTCTTGAAGGGTAAATATTATTGTAATGAAGCCTTTTTATTTCATTTTGATCAGTCTGGTCACCATCCCGTGTTTATTTTTAACTACATGTGCATATATTTCAATTTATATATTGTCCATTTCAGAAAAAATATTTAATGAAAAATTCCATGGCTATGCAAGCCATGCTTATGACTGTAAAAGCTGTAGCAGTGGAAAGTCACATTAAAATGGTGTCTTTACACAGGATACTTTTAAGCTGTTTTTGCCTGATAGGTTATTACCTAATGGGGTTAGAACTAATTTTGTTAAACGCCTATTTTTATGCTATCCGTAATAAAACAAATGTAATGTTACCATGTGCCCTGCTGAAGCGTAAAAGTTGCAACGTGAGTCTTTTGGCGGTGGGGAATCCATACAGGATTTATCACACGTTTAAAAATATAATAAAAATAGTGATGATACATTTTACGTGTTATAGGTACTTCAGTGACTTAATGAACAACATTTTATTAATTAATGTAAGTGAACTAATAGAAGATGGTAACTTGTGAGATATAACCGCGTAATTTTATTTTGTTATTGCCTTTAAATACTAATTACCCTTTTTTAAATTAAGTTA
The DNA here is from genome assembly GCA_018247955.1 of Eurytides marcellus marcellus. Lineage (NCBI taxonomy): Eukaryota > Metazoa > Arthropoda > Insecta > Lepidoptera > Papilionidae > Eurytides > Eurytides marcellus. The sequence continues at coordinate 7,219 of DWHQ01001288.1, read as the reverse complement.
CACCAGCAAATAAAAATTCTCAATTCTTTAAAAAGTCTAAGTATTCAATTTCTATTTATCGATATTTTGTCGATATTGTAGGGGCAAGCACTACCTTGCTAGAAGGAATAACGGCTACATATAAATGCTAAATCAATTGCAGTGTGTCGTCTCTTTCTATTGCACTTTTAAGTATATTTCATGAAAGTGTGACTGCTCAAACACGTGCAATTCAATACTTGGTCTCCAGGCTTGATAAATGCTCCAAAAATAGCAAGGACCAACTTCTAGGGATGTAACGAATCTCTGTAACCGTAACCAAGACTATTTAATAATCATACACCTATAAAAAGATTTACTTACTAATTTTCCGATATTCGGCGCAGCTTTAATAAAACATCTCACGGCATATTTTCTCAAGTTCAGCCGACATATTGGCCGCGTCGCTTTCATTGTTTAGATAGTTTATATTACATTACCTTACAAGTCACCAATTTCAATTTTTAATTATTTCATTAAATAAATTTTAGTGATTACAAAATGTTAACAATGTTACATAACTAATAAATTTTTATTTTTATTACGCTCCTCCGAGACTAATTAATATAGTGAATTATTTCTGTCGGCGTACTCCATAAAAATATACATTTTTTAGTTTAGTTACTTAATTAAAAAAATTAGATTTGAACTAATAATGTCTTATAAAATATTGATTAACAGGTATAGGAAAATGATATAATGTTACTCGATCATAATGTTTTTTTTACATATAGTGTTATCCTCATAAAATTAGCTCCCGTAATAATTACTCTTATAAACAATAATCTTGAAATAATTTTTAATAATGTTTCATTTTTAATTTCATACTGTGTCATATATTAGGTAATTATTCACAATTCTTAAATAATCTAATATAATATAACTGTAACTATCCGAAATAATTTCACACACACACGTTCATATACATTAATATTATATACGGCTATAGCTATGTTTCTATACTACGGGACGTCCATAAGGAAAATTGCTAAATTATCCTGGTGTTTACATTACTATGACCATTAATTGAAGTCTTTACGGATAAATTAAATAAGAATTTAAAATATGAATATAAATTTTCAAAATTGTTAACGTAATTAATTAACAAAAGATAGCTATAATTACAACGAACATATCTTTATCTGCTACAGAAAATTATAATTAATAATTTCCAACATCAGAATAACCCTTGTTAATTTTAACGGAACATAGGGTTTTTTTTAACCGTTTTATTTTAGAAAATAATGAATCATTAACATATAGTGGAACCTAACCTCTGTTAATAGTCCGTTATCATATTTTACACGACAATGAGCAAACTCTAACATTATTGTGAAATAAGCAATTTCACCATTCGACCTTCCTTCCTCTAAAAAGTGATAAACTGTAATAAAAATTATAAAAATGTCTAAACCATGATAGAACTATTAATAATCCAAGAGTCATTATTAGGGCATGACTTCTTTTCTGGGTAATGATAATTGAGATAGAATAGTGCTATCTACTTGTGTATGTACGTATTTTGAAACAACTATTAGATCGGGAAGACGGCCAATTTACAGTAATCAGGTGCCAAATGTTTAAAAAAAATAACAGCTCCTTTTTTTTAATGCTGGACTTTTGATTATTAAGTATATTAACACAACATAGTTAAAAATAAACATCAATATTACCAGTAATTTCCGTCATCTTAAATTTCCGCCAGAGAAACAGAATGAAATCGACGAAAGATCTTAAATACTTAACTAATATACTATACTAATACAATGTCATCGAACTTATAAATACTTACTTAGAGAATACACAAAATTTCATATCAATCGGATACTAGACAAAGTTTTAACACATGCAAATTTTGAGGTGAATAACTTACATTATGGACAAGTATATAACACTTTACATTGTAAATAAAATAAATGCATTTAGAAATAGCAGCCTATGTAACTATTCTTCTCAAATATTATACCTATATCCATAATCACACCGATTTTACTTCGTTGTTTTGTAAAAAACAAATCAATAAACCAACAATTGTTTGTTATACCTCATCAAAGATATAGATTGTAGGCCGATCAGTCGTTGAAATGTTGGTCAACCTATTTTAACAGTCATCTTTGACATAATTATCGAGTCTTTCGCACTCACATATAGTATTTTGTACCATTAAACTTTTTGGTGACGCGCTAAGAATAAATTGTTATTAAAATGCGCCTTAGATTTTTTGTTTTGTGTATAGCTATCGAAATCGTTGTGTGCGAGTTTCCCTCAGGTTTGTTATTCACATGCATAATATCTGATTTTTTAACGGCTTATAACAACTATGTGTTAAAAAGACAGTGTTAAAAAGACCATTAAAGTAAACATATGTTTAGTAACCGAACACTTACAATAACTTTACTTTTCATTAGAATTCTTTATACTGAAGTTATATTGATTTTAACTTAAAGTGTGGCAAGACTAATTTAAATAAATTTCAGCCAATAATAATTTATTATTAGTATCTATTACAATATTCATTAGAGAAAATGTAGGGAATAAAAAGAATCTTAGTGTGTTGAAAATTATATATGGTTAATATGGTATTCGCCACAAAACAGATAAGGGAGGTTTTCTTTCCTCCGTTCAGTGGTATTCGCGACGACATCAGTTTTTAGACTAATATTTCTAGTCATTTTATTTCAACACAATGAATTTAACGATTTAAAATATTCCATTACTGGTACCAATTATATTTTGTTAATTATATGTACACAATTCGATCAATAAATTGTATATATATATCGATAATCATCTAATCAATGACTTTTAGTTTTATATAAATATGCATAATTCTGCCCGGGTAAACAAAACATTTATTTTGGTTAACCGTATGATAGATTTGTTAATCAATAGGTTCTGGTATTCAAAGATGATTGAAATATTATACATGCTCAAAAGTTTTAATAAACGATTATGTTTCAGATGAAAAGGAGTATTACGGTTTTAGAAGATTCCATAAACGTCATTCTCGAATAAAGCTGGCGTACAACCGAAACAGGATTCTTAGTGATGAAGATCCCAAATCACCATGGCCAAATAAATACAAAATAACAGGCAATAGCATATGGTAATAATACATGCAATCATTGTTTATGTGAAATTGCCTGAAACGATCGATATTAATTTCTAATTAAGAACTATTTAATCAAATGACTTCTATGGAGCTGATTTTGTAAAAAAAACACTTTTATAATAAAAAAGGAGTTATCCCAATCGATTGACAATTGATTTTATTGGAGTCGTTAAAAAAAGATATCGAATTCTTATAAAAAATTTAATCATAGATATTGTCATATCAACTTATTATTTGTTATTTTCAGCTGTTGCAAATCGCCGAATGCGCATGAAGAAGCTTATTTGGTAATGTATCAGCTGTAAATTAAATACAATTTGCTCTACTCCACCTCAAAATTTGATGAACCATTTGGCGCAGTTGCTAAGCTATTGGCTACGGCGTCGCAGGACGTGGGCTCGATTCCCACCCGGCACGAATATTTGTACGAACTACAGACGATTGTTCCGGATCTGGGCGTTAATCCGTGTGAAATTTATATATGTAAAAAGCCCTTGTAACACAAGATATTTCTATCTTAAAGTGAGGGCAGTGTTTTAAAAAAAAGATGACTGTTGCTTAAAATTTTGAAAACAAAACAAAAAAACTTATATCGATACGGGAATTTGACTTAATTTTTTTTTTATATATTTTATCTTAACCGCTTTCAAATATTATTTACTGAAAACTGAATGTATTTCCTTATTAATATAAGAAAACCGAAAGCGTGTTTGTCGGTTAGTCATTCCTTTAGGAAACAGCAATGAATTGATATGCATATAAGTATGGAGCTTAACGGATGTACTATGAAGTAGTATGGCACTTTTAATCCTGGAAAAATTAGGAAGAAGTAGTAAGTAGAGGTAATATAGAAGTAGAGAAACGAAGAGAAAGGGAAGTCGCAGGCAATACCTATATTTATATGGCGTCTCGTAAATAAGCGTCGAGTACCGTAAGGTCTTAAATTCGTTCATGTCTATACCACAACGAGAACGGGTGAGTTAATAACGGTGCCTTATATCTTTGACGTATAACGAGATTATAACTTTTTCATTTGTTATTAATTGCTTTTAACACAAATGTACACACGACCAATGACTCGTATGTAAACAACTCAATCGGCACAAGACCTATCTACCTACTATAACAAGATAACGAATTGCGATTAATAATAGAAATAACTAAATTAGCAAACTCGTTTTCCTCATGCTATGCACTTCCAAAGTGACTTGACAAACGTGAAACTCATCGCACACCCGCAGTTTTGGAACTTACAAATGACAATACGTGCGCAGAGAAAGCCGAACCCAATTCCGACCGTCATAAATACACGAGCAGTTATTTTCCTTCATTAGTAGAGCAACGTTCACCGCGACATTCGCACAGCACATCTTCAAAACACGATTAGCCGGTTAGGCATACCGAAAACGGAGAACAACGCCTTAATATTTTGATAGTTCTTGCCGATTCCACATTAGACGTAGCTCCGAGCCCAACAAAACTGGTTTTATTGTGTTGAACGTAACAAAAAAAGATAAAACTGCCCACCGTGAGCCGATAAATACTCTATCGCCAACACGTAAAGCACGTAATCGCGTGCGCGGTTACCGCGTAACATCTACGAGGAAGGTGCACATCGCAGCGACTCGGCCAGATTTTTAATGTCAGTTCGCGCCGAGCCACACGGCCAGATAGACGGCACGATGCGTCGCGTAATAACGCTTTTGCTGTACGCCACTGCGTGCTATTGCAAGACGGAGTTCAGCGGCAGGGCGAGGAACTTCAGCATAGAACTGCTGCACTACACCGCATTGGAGACGGAGGAGCATGTTGTGATATCGCCCTTTGCGGTGTGGACCTTGATGACGGGCGTCGCCCTCGGCGCGACGGACAACAGCTACGAGCAGCTGACCACGACGTTCTTACTACCCAAGAACCCCAAAACCGTCATCAGCGGCTACAACAAACTGGCCAAGACGGTGCTCAACCCGACAACGCCGGCCGTCAGCCTGACGAGCAAGAATTTCGTGTTCCTCGATGACGGTTTCTCGATATACGACGAGTTTCGGCGCACGATACGCGACGATTTCGGCGCGATGATACAGACGCTGGACTTCAAGGATTCGGAAAGGGCGGCGGAGGCGGCAAACAGTATCATACAGAATACGGGCGCGACCGTCTCGAACGTGCTCAAGTCCGACGACTTCACCGATTCCCGGATGATACTGACCAACGCGATCTCCTTCAAGGGCCTGTGGGCGCTGCCCTTCAATGTCTCCGAGACAACGGTCGAACCGTTCTATGACGAGAACCATAAGGAGATCGGCAAAGTGAACATGATGTATCAGAAAGCGGCCGTGCCTTTCTCCAACATGAGGGAGTTGAAAGCGCTGGCACTGGAGCTCCCTTATGGGAACGACGGCAAATATTCCATGCTGATACTGCTGCCGCACCCGAAAGTGAAGGTGTCCGACATGTACAAGAACTTTGAATCGGTGAGCATAAAGGATATATTCGCACAGCTGCAGAAGGATGTGGATGAATTCGGACTGGAGGAGATCGACGTCAGGGTGCCACGCTTCAAGATCAGCACCAACGTTGTGCTGAACAAACCGCTCAGCCATATGGGCGTGAAGGATATATTCCAGCCCCACCTCGCCAGCTTCGGGCGGGTGACCAAAGAGGAGATATTCGTCTCGGCGATCGTCCATAAGGCCGACATAGAAGTAACAGAGGCTGGGACGGTTGCGTCTGCTGTCACCTCAGCCTTCCTGGCAGATAGGATAGCCTCACCCAACTTCCAGGCCAACCGGCCGTTCGTGTATTTCGTAATGGAGAAGACGACCACGACTATGATATTTGGTGGGATATACCATAAGCCCACGATATTTTAGTGGCGATGAGTGATGTGACGTGCGAGTTGACTGTGTAATTTATTTTAACTACGTCACAGGTATGTCCCGGGCGATGTAGTCGCCAGGACATTGCTTAGTCCATTTGTCGGAGATCTATAAAACACGCTATATAAACATTTCGTCAAATACTCTTGTTCACTACTAAATATAACGTTTTTTTAATTAAGGTTGTGATTCTGTTGTTGGAACATGATTGCGTCGCCAATCGGACTAATTAAAAACGTCGTCGATTAATTCTGTTTTATTACTATCAACTGTTTACATATTTATATCGGTATATAGTACAATTTTGTATCAGCTTAACTATAATGTGTAGGTATATATTTAATTAAACTAATTTTAAATTTACATTTGTTTTACAACAAACCTTAACCCGAACCTATTTTGATAAATTTCTCACAAACTTACCACTAAATTTACTCAACACTTTAATGTTTATATTTCGTTATATTGGTTATAAATAATCAATTTATTTTCATATAATATATTTAATGGACAATTCAATCGAGTTAAACTTCATTTAGAACGCATTTGAAATCTAAAACATCCATGTGAATTTCTTTTGAGTTTTTAAATACGAAGGGTACATATGTATATATTTTTAGGACTTAGCAATTTACATACCGTATCCCTATTCTGATGGCTACTCTACAAAGTAGTAATTTTATGGTAATTTTACCGTCTGCTTTCGCTCTTTTACTCTCTTTCACTGATACTTCGTATTGTGCTTTATATTCGGATGGACGAGACCAATTTCTTTTTAATTCACAAAAATTGTTTCCCATCTGGATGTGCTTTGTATCCACGATCCTTGACGAGCCTGCCTCACTAGGGAATTCCTGCTTCCTAGTCACTAGGGAATTCATATTCATATGTCCCGAAGGTCTAAATTTGTGAAAACCCCCATGACACATTGATATTACTCACAGTTTATGAATTCTATTGAATGAATGATCAAATACTAGATTTAAAGTTTGTGACGAGTAGTATTGAAATTTTATTAAGTTTGTAAAATATATCATAATTTTTAATGGCCATAAACTGTTTAAAAAATAATTATTTTCTTTAATAATTATTGCTTTCTTGAAACTCAGTGACAGACACATCTTAAATACTGAAAATAAGAATAAGCTTGTAACACCTCGATTTCGTCTCCAAAAGGTGAAAAAATCCTTCATGGGTATGAGTGCACGCA
>DWHQ01001287.1:0-11131 GCA_018247955.1 Eurytides marcellus marcellus | reverse complement strand
GTCAAACTGTCAACTGAAGCCAGACAGACTGGCGCCGTTACGCGTTACGTTACGAAGCGGTTTAGCCTCCTATAAAAGTTATCACTTCAAAATTAATGCAGCTTCTTCGGATAGCTGAATTGATGTGCAGTCTGTGTTAATATAAGTTTTCATAGTGTAACACAAACCTTTTCTATCACTCCTTTCCCAATATCGAATAGGTAAATTATTGTTGTAGAAATAAATCATACAATCTGTTATGTCCCATTTGAACTCTTATACGTTCGGCTCATCATATATTATCTAGTGTAGGTAGATTAGTCTTAGCACCCGTAATACTCAACGCCGCCCCCTGACAGCTGTCAACGCGGCAACCGACAGACGTCACAGTGACAGCTGTCATTCTGACGTTTGCCTACTTGAAGTCGGCGGGAAACCAAAGTTTTCTTCGACCGTCGCCAGTAGCAAAGTCAGTTGGGATTTGTTATATAGATAATGTATATTATTTGAGACACGCCCACTTAGTCTTTAGGGTGACTATAGCTCGCGTAAAGCCTAAACCACCACCTAGGTTCGGTTCAGGTCAAATTATGTAATGTAAGGATATATATCACTCTCGCTCGCACCTCACTCTTAAACGTATTTCTAGGGTCAATCCAAGTCATAGGAAGAGATATATATCCCTCTCGCTCGCACCACACTCTAAAACGTGTTCATAGGCTCAATCCAGGTCACACGAAGAGATATATCTCTCTCACTCGCACTACAATCTAAAACGTGTTTCTACGTTCGATTCAGGTCACACGAGGAGATATATATCTCTCTCCCTCACACCAAACTCTAAAACGTGTTTCTAGGTTCGAACCAGGTCACACGAGGAGATGTATATCCCTCTCGCTCGCACCACACAAAAACGTTTTATTAGGTTCAATCCAGGTCATACGAGGACATATATCTCTTGCTCGCATCACACTCTAAAACGTGTTCCTGTGTTCGATCCAGGTAACACGAGGAGATATGTATCTCTCGCTCGCACCACAACCTAAAACATGTTTCTAGGTTCGATCCAGATCCTAGGAGGAGATATATATCCCTCTCCCTCGCATCAAAATCTACAACGTTTTCCTAAGTTCTATCCAGGTCACACGAGGTGATATCGACGATAGAAAGCATAAACGTAGTAATCAGCAAAACCAAAATTATTCACCAGATATACACTAATCGACGCATTTTCATTTACTGATTTCAACGATGTAATAAAAAAAAATAAAAAAGTCTTTACTACGTTTTTGCTTTCCAGCGTCGATATATATCCTTTTCCCTCGCAGCATACTTTAAAACGTGTTCCTAAGCTCGATCCAGGTCACACGAGGATTTATATATCTCTCTCGCTCGCACAACACTAAAGCATGTTCTGTCTCGCTCGCACTACACGAAGAACCTCTGAAATCGATAGGTTAGTTCTCGAGCGACTTCCATACTCGTTTGAGTTTTTCAAACATCCTGTAGATGTACAAGGTAGGCTATTCGTTAGTGGGTAGTTATAGTCGAATAAGTCTTGCGTCTAAGAGACATATAGAGGGTTTACTGCCAAAACCAGCCAAGTGCATATTTTTTTTTCCTAAAAAATGGGTTCAGTGAGAAATATACTTATTTTTCTGTGCTTTGTATACTGGTGAAACCGAAAAAAAAGTAATCCTGTAACAAAAACAGACGAAAGAAACCGATTGGCCAATAGTCGATTAATCAAAACTATGCAAAGCCCATTATTAAAGAGTTTTCTATGAAAGTTAGCTCCGAGAAATCTATAAGGATGCAAAATTTGTATCAATCGTTCTTACTTATCCTTTACAAAAATATAATCTTCAGTATATGTCCTAACTTGTGACTACTCAGATATTTAGACGGAAATTTAACCATAATAGTTAACCCTTAACTTGGCAGAATTTAATTCTCTTTAATATCAAAATAATATTCATACCACTTAACCTTTATGACCCAAGGATATCTACAAAAATGAAATTAAAAAAAAAACTCATGAGGGTAGTTAAAAAAATTACATTTATCTTGTGGGATACATTGCCAAGAGCATGCAAGAGCAATACATTACTCTAGCAATGTATCTCTACAGACATTATCAAGAAAAGGGTTAAATAAATGCGTCGCCAACAATAACAATACTATATGGTCGTCTATGAAACTTAAACTTTATCATTGTATATCCAACAAGATAATCAGTCCGTGGATTTCTCAATGACGATTCCGCGAAACGATCACAATACCGCAGGGCCGAGTTGTTTCGGATTAGGAGCAACAATAATAGATTTCTAAAGAGCAATTAAACTCTTCGGATTTAGAACAAGACAGCTGTACCGAGAAATAGACTGTTTACGCGAATGCTAGCTTACTTTAGCAACGTTCCAAGTTCGTTACAAGGAACTGTTGCGGATTCAATCAGTAATGTGGTTTTTAAAATGCCGATGTGTTGTGGGCGTTGGCCGAACGGGAAGGAATTGTCTCGTTTACAATGTAACTTTTAATCCAGAAGCTTAAAATAAAAGTCGTTTAGAAGCACCAGAGATTCTCAGTCATTTAAAAGCACCAGATATACTTAAAAACTACGATTTAACTTTGAATCCAGAAACATAGAGTAAATGTAATTGAAAAGCACCAGGGATTTTTTATCTTTTTTGCTGCTACATTCAAAGTCAAGGTCAACAATTTATTCAAAAATGGTTTGGTTTACAACCACTTTTTGACGTCTAATGATTCCATTACCTGTTCAGTAAAAAATTCCTCAGTACTGAGAGGAACAGGCGAAAGAAACTCATTTCTACCATATTCCCAAAACTCGTCAAGACACGTCAAGATTAGATCTGATCACACCCCCGCCGGATCTCCCGTGGACCCCACGGGATCCACCTAGACCACTTTGGGAATCACTGATCTAAAGACGATGGAAACACCATCAGTCCCTGTGAATTCAAATCTTTATTACCTAATTTACCTCATGTAATTCTATTACCCTACCGATTTTTACAAACGCAAAGTTTTAGTCCGACAATTTCAACCCCAGTGATTCACCGAGCGTGAGTGCGACCGGCCGAAACCGAGCAATTAACGTCAGCTGTTATTGCGGGTTCAATTCCCTTCAAGGTGCAACAAAGAAATTAAATCCTATTTTAAACCGACTTTAAAAAAGGAGGAGGTTCTCAATTCGACTGTATTATTTTATCCGTGTTACCTCATAACTTTTTACTGGGGGGTTCCGATTTTGATGATTCTTATTATATTTGAAAGGTGGTGCTTGTTGTGTGATCCCATATATATTTGAGCGAGATTTGACGAGCAGTTTTTGAGTTTTCTCTAATTATGCGTATTTTTATTGTAAACGTGTTCGTATTGTATCGTGAGTAGGATTAATAAGAAGTTGATTAATACATTTTATAAAAAAATTGCAATTATTCTATCCTTTGAAGCGTTTTTGCTTCCACGTTTCGTCCCTCTCTCCTCCTCCCTCACTATCATTCCCCCTCCCTCCCACTTTCGAAATGACGCATTAAATTACATCGAATCGCATTAGACTTTACGGTGGTAGAGCCACACAGCCGCTCCCGCTGCTGAATGGGCCGACTCGAACCAGATAAGTACCACGACCTCGCAGAAAATCGGCGTGAAGTGGAAAGAGGCCTATTAGAGGCCGTTCAAGATGAAGTCGTGTGTAAGAAAATGTGTGTATGCAAATCGGTGCGAGTAACGTTGGGTCGCGTGACTCACACGCGCGCCCAACTTGTACGGATCGAAAGCTCTACGCTCCCTGCATGCCAATGCTGCCAACGATGCCAAAGCTGAGACGCATTTGTCAGCTTCGCGACTGTTGCTCTTCCGTCAAGTGCTAATTTATGCCAACTACAACGCTCGGATCTCGATTTAATTTCGCGATATCTCAAAATTTATGTCGTTCTTTGTTATGAGCGTCGAATTAACTCGTTTTAAAACGCTAACCCTTCTCTGTCAGATATTAATAACATATCAAATCGAAATAAATTTATTCAAATAGGCCTTTACGAGCACTTTTGAACCGTCATTATTACATTATCTTCGTGAAAGTTACTATCGGCTCGGAAAGCAGTTCTTTTGAGAAACTCAACAGTTGCTATCCAATTCGTAGAAACTAGCATTTCCACGAATTCGGTGATCTGATGAAGCTTTATAGAGCCACATAGGCTAAAGGCATTAACTTCAGTCAAGATAAGATAAGAACAGTTGCTCCTTTAAGAATCTGTTACAATATGTTAAGCCTTAATATAATGTAATAGCTATTCCACATACGAGTCTATCAATTATATTACATACAATATAAGGGTGGTGAAAATTCGAAACAAACGACTGATCTCTCTCCGTTTTTCCCGGGTATCCATATATATACAACGAGTTATAAGAATAAGCGAACTTATGTCTGCATAAACTTTTGTGCACTATAATGATATCCCGCGCATTTGGCTGATGTCCTGTTGATTGACCACAGCAACCGAGGTACACCAGTCTAATCCAAGGACTATCCAACTGGTGGAATCATCCCTACCCGCTTTCCCCCTCCTCCTCCCTCCGCTTCCTTCTCACTCCTCATCCCTCCCTCATTTAAAAATTTTCCTCTTAAAAAAAAAATTAGTCATTTCTTTCTCAGCATATAAAAATCGTCCCTGAAGAGGTTAAGCTGTGATAGCTTGAATGTTTGCCTTAAATAGTTATTAGAGAAGTTTAACTGCGACGTCGGTGATGTCGCTTCGGTTAAAATAAGCGATTATTAGTCAGTAGTTTTCCCTTAGTTTGCGGTTCCCCGGAGGGCCCTGAGTCAGTGTCCCTTAATAGTAAATTCTGATGACGTTAACCGCTTATAAGTCACTCACGTAAAGTTAACCACCTGGTTAATATTTTCCATGACTCGGTCAAAAATAAACTTTAATTAACGGTGATAGAGCCACGCAGCTATTGCCGCTGCTGAATGGGCCGACTCGAACTGGATAAGTACCACGATCTCACAGAAAATCGGCGTGAAATGTTTTTGCTTCCGCGTTTCGTCCGATGAGTGAGGTGGCCGGTGGCCCATCCCCTTCCTTCTCCTCCATTCTTCCTTCCTTCCTTCCTTCCTCCCTCCCTCCCCGCTCTCTCCCTCCCCCTCCCCCGATCCCTTTCTCACTCTCCCTCTACCTCCCTCCCTCAAGGCTGACAACACATCAATGTCTATGGGCGGCGGTGATCATTTACCATCAAGTGAGCCGCTTGCTCATGTATCAGCCTATTCCATAAAAAAAAAAGTTAGGCAACGTGAAATGAAATAAATTTCATCCGAGGCGGACTTAGAAACTCGGAGGATTTACGTTTGCAGTTTATTGCGCGTGTCCGAGTCCGCCGGACTGCTCGGACCGAGGCTTCGGTCATTTATTATGTCCCGCTCCCTAGCAAGGCTCGCAAGTTGGCCGGGGGCCACCTCGGGCCATTCTTCACGGGCAACAATGCCCAACTTGGACAATCGCTTGGTGTCGTAACTGAGTTTTTGTACTTAGTGCTGCATTCAACTGCAGATGTCCAATGTCTTGTGGGTTCTTAGAATATTTACTAGTGATAAATAATAGTAATAAATGTTTTATTCAGTTCGAAATTTAGGTGTCGACTTTCTCTATAATACAGAATCACTACAACTCAGGTGAGTTAGAAAAGCGCACTTCCTCAGCTTAGTAGTTATAACTAGTACATTCAAACATGTCATCCGCGTTTGTAGTGGACCTGTCACTTCCTCCAAACTGTCATAATTATTCCGCATATATTATCTACAGTTTTCGCAGGGCATTATTATTATTTATTTTATTTATTTACACACAACTCTACATCTATCCTTACAGGGTAACCCAATGCGATAGTGTAGCCAACATAACACAAATGATGTATAGGTAATAAAGTGAAATCCAAAATAAAAATTGTTAAGGTAAATGGTTAAAAATATAACATTTTAAGTTTTAAGAAAAAAAAAATATTAGGAACATTAAATTAAAGTTGATTCAATTTTCAATGTAACATAGCACATACAATACTGTCAGACGAAATTAATTTATCTGTGCTTTCGTATGTGTCTTTGCTACAATAAGACCTAGCTACAGTCGTTCTGCAAGTAGATCCAGATTGTCATCTACTCAAAAACCACAATGGCAATGGCTACGAGATAAGCTACGGCGTAGCACTACCTAGCTTTACTCACCTATGTATTCCGCAGCAGGGTCTGAATTGCCTAGCAAATTAACTTACCAAACTAGTCAACAATTTTTTTTTAAAGAATATTGAAATATTTGTTTCAATAACCTGTGTTGTGTCATTTCCACTTTATGTGACAAACAAATTTAATTTTTTTACAGATTTTAAACTCTATTTTAATGAGTACTGTTGTACCCGCACAGCCTTAATTTAGAGCTTCCAATTACTCATTTCATTTGGCTTATCCTTTACATCACTGATTATTTGTTTGCGTGCTCTAAATGCTCGAGTTTCAACCAAATTATCTCAAAGCTAGCAGGAAATGTTTTAGGATTTTTTGTTGGAATTTTATGTTAAATTATAATTTTACATTACATTCATAAAAATAATTTGATATTATTTTACGTCATTCACTTCCACTACAGATTACGAACAAATTATGTAGAGTTGCTAATTAAGCAACCCAGAGGGAAAATGCGAGTTGTGACCACGTTAAAAATAGCTAATGGAATAGTTTGAATTAATAGAAAAGTTAAACATTATTCATTAACAATAAATTCCATTTCAACATACATACTTATAAAATGCTTGACATAAATAAGTTATTGTCAAATTAATTACTTATTTCGTTTTACTTTTGTAAAAATGTTATTCTTTTTTTGGAGTCACAGAAACGAACCGCGTCGAATACAAATTTAATGCACATATTGTCCCTTGACCTCACCCCAACCCTGGAAACCCCCTGCCGATGGCCGGGTATCATTTATACACTTTATCTCAATGGATATACTCCGTATCGTTTGATATAACTCTGTTATCATGTATAGAGTTTAACAAACATCTCCGCCAGATGAGATAAAACGAAAGCGAATACGTGCATTGTTCACGTCTATACTAATTATATTAAACAAGTGATTCATAAATGTTATAATCAAAAAGCTATATTATTCAATGAATTGGCCGGTTTCGATCACAAGACGATCGCTAGCTTAGTATAGAATTTGTGATGAGACTAAAGAAAACTACAAGACATATTTTAAAAGTAATAGTCTTTGACTGGTGTAGTGGTTAGTGCTCCTAACTATAAAGCCAAAGGTCGTGGGTTCGATTCCCACCCAGGATCCGTTTGGCGCAGTTGCTAAGCTATAGGCTTCGGCGAATATTTGTATAAACTACTGATGATTGTTCCGGATCTGGGCGTTTGTCCGTATGTAACTTGACTATGTAAAAAGCCCTTGTAACATAAATATTTCTATTTTACACTGAGGGCTGCCCTCAGTGCCCTCAGATAAAATAGAAATATTTGTGTTGGGTTAAAAAAAAAGACAAAATATTTTTGCGATGAGATGATGAAATATTTTTGGGATCAGACGACCGTGTGTGAAATGTCCCTTGACACTCACTGATATCACTCACTTCTATGACTAGTCTTAGTAGTTTTACAATTCAAACGAGATCCCACCAATGCTTACATATTAGTAGATAGTGGATCTCCTTACCTAGGCTGACTTAAATACATGAAGAGTCCTCCCAGTACATGTAAATAGACTTTGTCTTTACGATTACATATAGCGTTGAAAACAACCTGGAAACGAGTTTTTTTTTTTATTTCAATCACAATGTCAGATGCCAGTTACATGCGTAGGGGAATTTTTCAAATTACTCTCGCTATCGCGAACGCATTTGGGACCGTCCATTGGTAAAGTTGGCCCGCATCGGGTGCGGGTTGCAATTTGGCGAACGTCCGCGCCGCCATAACGTGTGGCCCTGACCCCGTTTAAAAATACTGCCGGCCAGTTTCGCCGCGGGGGACGCGTATATTCCGCACCTTAAGCCCCACTAACATCGGGTTCCGCATATAAATCGTCGCATTCCGCAATTTCCGCGCTCGTTCCGACGAACCCTAAATCGCAATGCAGTCCCATGAATAATACACCCATCCGAATGGACGCATTGGTTGAATAATAATTCATAATAGAAAAAATAATAATATTATACAGTTTCAGTGTAATGGTGAGTGGACTTGCCGTTAAGTTCTTAAGTCGTCACACTCTTAGAGTAACTTTCGTCTTGTTCTTAACGCGACAAGCAAGTCAGAATGTGTCATGAAAAACAAAACATGTCCATATAGAATAATTCTGAGTATATTTTATTGAATTTCAATAATTAGAATCTTGCTTGGCTGTACCCAAGCTCTGCACCCGTCATCTTAATATTTATGAAACTCGGCAAAAGGGTCTTCTTAAATTTAATCGATTTCATCAATAAAATAATCGAAATTTATTAGAAATCAATGAAATTTTAGTTCACACCCATCATTCCAATTATCTCAGCAATTTTGTTATGAATACGTTTATTTATTATCATATTTACTACAGACCACTTCGAAGTTTTCAGCGTATTATTTTCTAGAGTTACGAGTGCTACGCTCGTAGACTATTAGCTACGTGACACGCTCTGCTCTCTCCAGTATAAATTTAAGCATCTTTGCATGCATGAATTTCTTAAAGGAAATATGAAGTTCTCTTTAATGGATAAACGTAAAAATAACATAACGAAATCAACGAAGTCTTATGTATAAGACGTCTTTTATAACAAATGCTTTTATTGGCAATCCAAAAAAATTTACGCTTTTCTCACCATTAAAGCACTAAACTTATAGATATTACACAGGAAGAGGAAGTGTAGAACGTATAAGTATATTCCTACAGCATTGTCTTACGACGGATGTAGGCTTTCTTCAAAATGTTATCTGTTTAGTGAAAATTATTTTGAACACCCTTAACATCCTTCACGTTCATTCTATGACACTTGACTTACCTGCTAGCAATGCCTCATTGTTCATTCTTCTTAAATGTTGAAAGGTTCTTAAAATCCCTTCCTTTGCCTTCATACCATTATCTACTGCCAAGATTTTTTTATTTATTTAAAAGAAGTGATAACACGAATTCGTCATGTGTCTAAGTAATCTCTCTCTTACCAATACCGGCACAGAAAATTATTAACTTTTTTTTTGTTTAAAAAGCGCTGCCCTCATTGTAAGATAGAAATATCTTGTGTTACAAGGGTTTTTACATAAATTTCACACGGACAAACGCCCAGATACGTAACATCGCGTCACGTCAAACAAACATCCCAGAACTAAAGTAACAGCTTATGTATGTCCCACTGCTGAGCACAGGTCTTCTCTATACAGAAGGTATAAGGGCACAGACCGCCACGCAGCCCCACTGCGGATTGGCGGACTTCACATATTTAAGAATTGTTTTATTGTTTCTTAAATATGCAGGTTACTCATAATGTTTTCCTTCACCCTTGAGCACTTGGTTAATCACCACTTAAAATTGCTAATTATAAATTAATTGCCGGCACCAGGATTTGAACTTAGGTTGCTAGAGTATATTCAATTAAAAGCGAGGGCCCGAACATTAAGCTACCATGGCTCTATTTTTAACTAGTGGAGTTCAAAACTTACTGCCTCTACGCTGCACTCAACTATCACCCAGCGATGTAAAATATACGTAGTGATCACGCTGGCAATATTACCCTTTAAGCCTGAACAGTAATGCTCACGCGTAACTGAATGGCCATAGAATAACATATACAGTAGTACTCCAAACAGACTCTGCAAAACTGTACATGCCACTTCATATAAATGTTTGGGTAAACATTAATATAAAGTGGCAGGATGTATACACTTATAATATCGCTATATAGCAGTTCCCGAATAATGTCTTCCTTTATAAGAGAATAGCAACTTTGTGCCACAGATATTTCTCTAAATAGAGGAGAAAATCTATTTAGATTATCTAAATAGATTTTCTCCTCTATTTAGAGAAATAAATATAATATTCCATAAATATGGAACACACAAATTTTGGTGATGGTAGAACTAACAACATGCTGAAATAATAGTAGATATATAAAACAAATTTGTGCACCATTGAAATAAAAAATAAAACTAACATTTATCAAAGACTTTACATTCGTTTGAACCGAACGTCGGTAAAATCAACAAAAAGTTTTCACGTTTAATAGAATTCAAAACATTGCGTCGAACATTTCGCAAACGTTGGGGTTTCATGTTTACATTTACTCCGTACGTAGTTTTGTCTGGCTCCGATCTGAAAACCTTTATTGGTTAGTCCATGCGTAATGCGCTAACTCGGCGTTATTCAAGTCAGGTCATCAGGGTAAACAAAGCAATTTACCAACATAGTTAAACATATTAGAAGCAAACTTAGTAAGAGGTTTTTTATGACGTAGGCGGCAAACGAGTAAGCGGCTCACCTGATGGTAAACGATAACCGCTCCCCATGGACATTACCAACATCATTTGTTAATGCATTGCCGGCCTTAAAATGAGAATGTTTAGGGAGATGGAGGGAATGGATGGACCACCAGTACCTCACTCACCTGACGAAACGCGGAAACACAAACACTTCCACTTCACGCAGATTTTATGTGAGGTCGTAGTACTTAGACGGTTTGACCCGCTACATTCAGCAGCAGCGGAAGCTGCTACGTATGTAGCTCTTACACCGTCTAATCTTAACCATTGCCTCTGCTCCTGATCTCTTACCGGTCGTGTTGGATGTCCATGCCATCGGGCTATGAGACCAAAGAAAGTGTGACTCCACCTATGTATTGCTTGTGCACTATAACATATATAAATACTTTAATTTTTTTGTAGCATCCTCACGAACTGAGATGTAAAAATGACGATTCATAAGGCCTATTTGAATAAATATATTTTGATTTGATTTGATTTTATCTGTTCGAATGTCATCATAATAGTTACTATATTAGTCATGTCAGTGAATTACATATACACTGCCGGCCAAAAGTTTAAGACCACTTTGTACACAGGTTATAATTTGCAAAATATTTTAAATCTGCGTAT
>DWHQ01001286.1:0-11131 GCA_018247955.1 Eurytides marcellus marcellus | reverse complement strand
AGCTGTACATACTTCTCTGGATATTTGTTTCCCAGAAGCCAAACAAGTCTCAGTGCCACTTCTCTCACAATTTCATAATCATCGGATAGTGATTCACATACATGCTCATACAGAGAAGCATTCAGGGTCTGACCTCTCTCATGTAATGTAAGAAGTGACTGGAATGCCTCACATCTAACCCTTGCATCCTAAAATTAAATTACTTGTAATGTTTATCTTTATTATGTTAATAAAATAAATTATACCTAAATGTTAAATAATAATAATGTCATCTCAAGCGATTCCGGCTACCGCGGATAATCTACAAGAGATCATTGTGAGAACTGTGCAGGATATATTATAGTTCACAAGCGTTTGCACAGACACAAGTGCACTCACTCTTCGTTTACTCTCATAGTTCAATGGAACGGATAACCAACACGACCAGAGAGAGATCAGGCGCAGAGGTGGTGACATTAAACCAACTTCTAAATAACGACTTCTCCAAGCCACCGCTAGATGGCGTTGATAAGAAACTGGAACCGACTTTTGACATGCCCATATGATGCATGGATCATCTTACTTTTAAGTCAATCAGGTGATCAGGCTATAATGCCCTAATCCAACTATGAAACAACAACACAATGTCATTGCTCCCCGTGGGATTCGAACCCACGATCTTATCTTATCTTGACTGACGTTGATGCTTTTAGCCTATGCGGCTCTATAAAGCTTCATCGGTTCACCAATGCCCACACCTATTAATAGCTTAGTTAATAAGGTTACTTGGTTACTTTCATACAGTCAACTTAATTCCTTAAAAACAATGTGATACCACACCAAATAACTTGAATAAAGATATCAAATTATTTCTACATAGATACATCTGTATTATTCACTACATATTCACAATATTATAAATACAAAACTTTCTAAATCTGTATGTTTATTAATCATACAAAAATGGCTAAATGGATTTAGAAAAAAATTCAACCAACAAAATTTTCTTTAGACAAACTATAAAGGAACTTACGTAGGCAACAACTCTTATCAATTTATTTTTATACTAGCTTTAAGCAACTACGCAAGCTAGAAATGTAATTTTTTATTAAATTTTTCATTTCTCTTCAGATCCATTTCTAATGTGTTCACAAAATAAAATTGAAGTTGGAAGGTTGAAGGTTGAAGAATGGAAGAAGAAAGTTTAATGAAAATTGTGGAATATTTACCTCAGCATTTGAATAATCTCCTAGCAATTTTACAACTGCATCAGCTTCTTGAGTCATCTCCCTTGTTCTATCTGACTCCGGGTATATAGGGTATAGTTCACTAATTAGCTGGAGACATCTGCACTTCACAGAATGACTTGTATCTTTAAGGTTATCCTTTGCCACATTTACCAGGCGCATCATAAGAATCTTGTCATCACTTAATTTTGTTCCCAACTTTAACAGTGTTGCTACACCTTGTGCAATAACCTATAATGAAATGATAGACTAGAAAACTTTTAAGACAATAGAAACATTTAAACATATAAACAAGTGTTATTGGCTTGTCTTACCTTCACTCAACAACAGAGCATGAATTAATATGATTTCTAGTGTCTAAAGTATAAGATTTATATTCTATTTATTTTCCAAGTTATGTTAAGATTGCACAAATAGTGATTTGACTGAATTTAGTCACTAACTCTGCAAGGACTTCATATATTTAGAAACCAAATACTCTTCAAAGATTTGTCTTATCTTTTTTACCCAACTAAATAAATGCAGTGATTGATTATCAAATACCAAAAGAACTTTCTGCTTCGAAAAAATCAGGATATTTAGTTATTAATAACTCACTTATAAGATATTTTTAAATCATTTATTTAATTATACTACAAAATATAATAATCAATGCCAAATATACTGTAAAATATGATAGAAGACTATTACAACCATAACCAATTTCACCTTCTTACCTTGTGGGAAGT
The DNA here is from genome assembly GCA_018247955.1 of Eurytides marcellus marcellus. Taxonomy (NCBI): domain Eukaryota; kingdom Metazoa; phylum Arthropoda; class Insecta; order Lepidoptera; family Papilionidae; genus Eurytides; species Eurytides marcellus. The sequence continues at coordinate 9,177 of DWHQ01001286.1, read as the reverse complement.
TTCATTTTTAATCAAATGTATTGTCTCTTCTACTAAATTGTTTAAATTAGCACCGGGACATTCCAATCCAATGTCACAAAATAGCCACAAAATTTTGACCCTAACTACAGATTCCTCTTCAGATTGAAAATGCTCTGACAGCTTCTTGATGGCCTCTTCTACATCAGACTCTTGAAATTGTAAGCAATCTGAAATTCTCAAAAGTAACTGCAGTGCCTCTTCACTCGACTTGCATTTTTCCAAGAGACCGACAAATGCAGCCGCCGAACTACCAATTAAAGGCTTTTTTGCTAGATGAAGTTTTTTTGAAGATGGACCATCCTGAAAAATTTGATAAACATTGTTCAAGTATATAATGTGTCTTATTTATAACTTACTTACTACTAATTGTAATGTGATAAACAAATAATTAAAAGTATCATACACACCTGAAAAGATTTATTGTATTCGGCTAATGCCCTCTTTTTAAGTAAAGCTGCCATTTCACAAGAAGTATAAGATAAAGTACGAATTGGTATTAACAGCAACAGCGGCAACTAAAAAATTATAACTCCTTGATAATAACTTCCTAACTGGTTAAAGTAATTGTTTTGTTTTATAAATGAGTATTTTACATGGTTGTGGTTGTAGTTAATTTGACGTTGTCAACACAGAGCATATAATCTCTTCGTTTTTGTTGTCAATATGAAAAAAACATACAAGGATGCCACACGATGAAGATGTTTGAAGGTTTATAATTTTCCCTGATACGTTATTTAATTTTTATTTACAATTAAAAAGTACCATTTGAGTGTGATGTAATTACAAAATTTAATTATGTAAGACAAATAACACTTAAAATCTTTTCATGATTTGATTAGGTAGGTGTTCTTGTTTGGTAAATGAACTTGAAAGAAATAGGAACTACTGTTATTATTATTATACTCTATATTTAATATGCAAGATTTGACAAGTTGATGAAAATTCTTTCAGTAATCCTATTCGTAGACTGTGAGATCTTTAGATCCTACGTCAAAAATTAACAAAAAAAAAATTACTGTCACTTCTGTCACTAATTGATTGTCGTCGCTTTTTCCTTCTGAAATGAAAAAGTCGGAGAACGTAAAGATTGATTACGGTTAGTTAGGCAAAAATAAATATAACGAACCTAAATTGATTATTAAAAACATGGAAATCTTTTAAGGCTTTGAAATTCTGCATGTTATAAATTGTTTACTTTTACAATTTATAAAACGTGCAAATGTAATTAAAATGGTCTTACACACGTAACACACTTGAAAGGCCAAAGAGAAGGTAACAAAATATTTCAATCTGTTTCTGAAAATTAATTTTCTTCATTTGTATAAACATGGTCAGTAGAATCTTAAAACATTCAGTGTTGAAGGTGCAACGAAGTTCTATTATGTTATACTTGTTTCTCCAAAAATTTAATGAAAATTACATAAATATGAAATTACATTAAAGCAAACAAAATTTTTAATAATCGTTATATATAAGTTGTAAGGGACTCTTTTTTAAATGGTAGGACTTTTTACAGAGATCATCTGGGGTGGTACCACTGCATTGCCAGTTATGCTACTCTTTTTTTTTCCTTTGTAATTATTATTTTGTCATAAGAAAATAAACATATATATTTATCATTTAAATTATTATTTTTATCCACTGAAATATAGTTAAAATTAATAACCATCATTAACAAAAAACTGAGTCTCTATTGCTTGTTTTTAACTATTAGTGGAATATAAAAAACAATTTTATTCAATTACAGTAGATGCTTCACAAAACTCGCAAGTGTATAATGCATTGAAACTATATTAGTAATGCCAAATAAATGAATCCTCATAAATAATAGATTTAAAATACACTGATTCAAATTTTCTTATCATATATATATTTTTTTATTTTTGTGTACTTCTTTTTCAAGATGCCTGATTCAACATAATGTTGCAAAAAGCCTACAGATATGAATGAATCACAGCTGTTAGAAAGGAGCTGTCTTAGTAAGGATAGCATAACTAAAATGCCAGTAATGCCAAAAGAAGTTTCAGACCATTGGAAGGAGTTTGTTTGTGGAGGTGGATCTGCCTTCTGCAATATACTTATCAGCTATCCTCTAAATAAGCTCATATTTAGACAGGTAAGTAGCTATTGTGATTGGAAAATTTATAAAAAAAATAATCGGAATCGAACCCACGACCTGCGACGCCGAAGCCAATATTAATTTATTAATTAGCAACTGCACCAAAAGGGTCATCAATATTATTATAAAAATAATATATAAGTGAATAATCTATTGAAATGGAAATAATTACAGATGTGTTATTTACATATATTAATTGAATACTAAAAACAAACAATAACAGTAGTTAGATAAATCTAAATAACCATTATTTTGCCATTGGATTTGTTGCTCTTGTTACAGATGATGCACGGAGTAGAAGCAACATTGGCATTAAACCAATTGCAAAAGGAGGGTTTGGGTTATTTATACCGTGGTATGCTTCCACCTCTGTTACAGAGGTCTATGTCAATGTCTCTGATGTTTGGTATTTATGATGAGTGTCTTCAACCCCTCTTGCACCACAAGATGAACCCCTATGTAGCCAAATCTATTGCTGGAGTGGTTGCTGGATGTTTTGAAGCAACCCTTATGCCATTTGAAAGGATACAAACATTATTGATTCACCCTAAGTATCACAAAGAATTCAAAAATTCTGCACATGCAGGAAGCCATATTGCTAGGCATTATGGAATTAAGGAGTTTTATAGAGGACTGGTGCCGATACTGTTCCGAAATGGCCCGTCAAATGCTTTATTTTTCATAATAAGAGATGAAGTTCAGTTAAGATTACCCCACCAAGAACATATATTGTATGACAGCATACAAAATTTCTTAGCTGGTGCTACAATTGGTGCATTCCTTAGTACATTGTTTTATCCCTTGAATGTCATTAAAATTGCAATGCAATGTGAGCTAGGTGGTCCACATAGAACAATTGCCTACGAGTTCAAATATATATTGCGAAAGAGAGGCTCAAAGTTTGGTAACTTTTACCATGGGGCGCTACTCAATATATCACGAGCTTTTCTAAGTTGGGGTATTATAAATGCCTCTTATGAAATTTTTAGAAAAATTTTATATGCCTAGTCAAATGCAATGAAGATATAAAATATCTCAAACTTTGTTATTTGTTTTTAATTTTATTGGGAACTATTTTTTTTTATGCTTAAGTGTGTATTATATACATTTGTTTAAGTATAGTATTATTATTATGTGTGTAGGTTATGTTAGAGTTGATGAGTTTAAGCATTTACTGCCGTGTCAGCTGGTTTGAATAAGATCTTTGAAATTGTCATATGAAATACCATAGTAATAATATCAATTTACAAATTAGCAAACTTTTTCATATAAAAATACATTTTAAAAATTAATTGTACTATTCTTTAAATTCATTTATCAGGTAAAGTATAGTATAAAGGAAATAAAACTCAATATGTACTAAATCCAGCAAGATTTATTTTATTCCTGTTAAAAGGTAACATTAGTCACATAGTTACTCTATAACAGTTCAAAATTATTTCAATCAGTGAATAATATATTAAATAAATTATTGAGGTACACTTTAACTGTTTAATTTTATTCCATATGTTAGTCACCCCAATTTTCCGCTTGGTAAAACAAAGCTAATCAATACTGTTGATATTAAAGTGATTACTAAAAAATCATTGGACTGTGCAATAATTGAAATGGCAATGTTTTACAATGAAATATTGTTTTTTTGTTTTATTACGTACATTGTTTTTACTGACTGTGTTAAGACTGAGTGGTAAGAATAATCAAAACTAAAGAACATTCTGGTAGTTAAAAATTTATATTTATTTCTTTGTAAACAGTTTAATGATTAGGCATTTTTTATCAACCAACCTCCAAATATATTTATTGTTATCTTATTTATGTTATCTCATGTTAATATGTCAATAGACATTCCTAAAGATATTATTTACCTAAAGTATAATGAATTGAAAATAAAAAAGTGGGCACCCGACAGAAGTTATAACTTAAACTAAATAATGTCATACTGTCAACTGAAGCCAGGCAGACTGGCGAGGTTACGCGTTAGATTACGAAGTGGTTTACTCTTGCATAAAAAGTTACCACTTCAAAAACTTTGTATGATTGCAAAGAACAGATCATAGTTGCCTTTACCTAGTATGTTGTCGCGAGAAAAATTAGGGTTTGCTCTTCAGCCACCAGTTGTCAATATTACGCGCGGAAAAACTGGGAGTAATATTGCGACACATCTGCATGTCATATCGTGAAATACTCTCGATTTTTATATTTCACTAGCAATGTTAATTAACAGGCTCGCAACGGCCCAAGTATCGCGAGGACTACAGGTTCGAGAAAGCTTTTAATTCATTTTATAAGCTACACACCGCTGCGAATTGGTACAACGCGCGTATCCGTTGCGAAGCAGAAGGCTCCGAGCTCATGGTGCCAGAGACCCTCGATGAAGCGGATGCAATGCCCCTCCTTATAGCCTCCACACTCACCCGATACGAGGGAGTCTATGTGGGAATTCATGATCTGTACTCGGAAAGATTCTTTGTAACTATAACAGGTCTGTGCCCTTTGTTCCAATAGGGAGTTATATTTAATGTAGTACAACCACTCATTTTATTAGTGTTATACTATTTGAATTAAATCAAAGCATTTACTGTGAAATTGGTAATGTAATATTGTTTTAAATAATATATAATTGAGAAATACCACAGTCTTGCCAATTATTTGTAGGAAATTGTTTTGTTTAGTGTCAGGTATCGATATCACCGTCCATTTGATATGCAGATAAACCACTAAAGTGATTTTGAATGTACATAAACAAAGACAATTTTTCAATGCAATTTGGCGGATGATTGTGCTATACTTTTGGCAACCGTTTTTAAACCGTTTCAACCAATGCAAATTTAAATAACGCTCAAATCATCAGCTCAATAATCGTACTTTTTCATCGGGATGGCATCTACAGATCGGCTACTTGAATATATAAAAATATTCCTGAATGTGCTTAAAGCTATATTTGTAGTAGTACTATATATTTTAGTAATGCCCATCGAGATCAATAATAATCTGCCATTAATAACTAGTTTTTTTTTAGGTATCGATACTGTTATATCTATATTTCGTTTATATATATGTTAATAGAAGTAGTCATCGTCTTCTCGATCAATTTTGCCGCCAAAATTGGCAGTTAGTAAGACTGTCCGGGAGATATGAAACTTTATAAGTCTTTGCTAAGTTTTATAGCCCAACTGGACAGACAACCGACATGACTGAAGAGAAGCTTCGACATTTCACCTACTTCAGAATACAACTACTTCAAGTGTTCAATCGGGCGATCAGCTCGTAATTCCCTAATGTAACTTAGAAACAATAACAGTCGTTGCCTCCCGGCGGAGTCCAAACCCACGAACACCAAAATACTTATACTGAACTATTGGATCGGTATAAAATTCATAACTTTTATGTGGCTTTCATAGAATAATCTTTCAAATATTAAATAGGTTGCCAATTTTATATAATTAAAATATAATTTTTTGGGTCTCCAAGTGTCAGAGGTAGCAATTAAATCAAATCAAAATGTACCTAGTCGAGTCATAAGTGAAACTCATTTATAAACTCATTTATAACACACTGAAAATAATTTATAAATTTAGAAATGTTGTTAATAAATAGTTTTTTTTCATACTCGGCACACGTAATTAAGATGGTGAGAGGCCCGGGCAACTTTTATTGAAAATTACAATAAATAAAGAAAAATTATGCCATCTAATGTTATACGAAATAATTTTCTATAATATATAACTCCAATAGTCACCACTTAAAATATGTATTTATTTACGACGTGCTTCCATGACAAGGTAGCAAGTTGCGAGATTCGATTCTGGACTTGCTTTGGGAGGCAGAAGAGCCTCGATACGGAGGAGGTAGATGCGTCGCGATGCGACGGAACGGTCGACTTTACGTAAACCCGTGCAACAAGCTGCTTCCATTCATCTGTAAAACGAAGGCCGCTCGTGTCTCCTATTATCAGGAGTGCGATACTTTTGATCCCCGTAAGTGATGGAATGGTTTGTTATTTAATGAGAAATTACTGGAGAAGAGGTATTATGACTGGGAATGAATGCCTCTAGTCATTACATTCCCCCTTTGTAGTCCTTCTAAGATAGTTGCAATAAAAAAAAGTAAAACTTTTACATTAAAAAATAGGAAATTTGGTTGGCAATTAGTAGAGGCAAAAGAAAAAATTATCCGATTTTCATGTTTTTTAAACCAATATTTTAAAATAATGGTAGCCTAACATTGTGACAATTATTTTGTTGAACATAATTGGAGTCGATGTGCAAACATTAAAAAAATCTGAAGTTAACTTAGCTCCGCAGAGCAATAAGATTTTGATAGATGTTTGTAAGACCAACCATCTGTTTTTTTTCTTCTTTTTTTCAATTTTTGTACTGATCCCATGCTACTATTACAGGCTGGAAGCCAGGTTATAACGGCTCCTGTTATATAACTCATGCCGAGGCACAAACTTGGCATCAGGCACATGGCACGTGCCTTTCTGCGGGCGGCTACCTCACCATTTTGGACAACAGAGACGAAGCAGAATATATACGAGAGCTGTTCAAGAATGTGGACCAGGTGAAGACTCCAGGCGACTTCGCATTTTTGGGCTTCAGCGATCTATTTCAACAATACCACTACAGAACTGTGCACGGTACGAAGTTTAATCACACTAGTATAACGTTATAAATATAATAATTTTCATAATCTAAATTGCCAGCTCTCTTTAATCACTTATACGAGATAAAAGGGATAGATAAGACTTCTTTTTATTTAGTTAGAAGGGCTTCATTATTAAGCGATAACATGGCCTTGTAAAAATAAAATTATGAGCATTGCTTTTTCTATCTCCCAATTTTTCTGGGATCTGTCCGGTTATATATGTTATATATGTGGTATTTAGAGAAACCATTCCAGATCTTGGGAGCCCGTCTCTTTAATTCCTTGAAAATAGTATTTGGTTCTTTCTCCTTGAATTCTCTTGTATGGAGATTTGGGTGGACAAGTAGACGTCTCACTTATACCTCAGTCAGGTTACGTGAGATGTCTACTTTTTGATGGGTTTTACTCCTAGTTCAAGATGGTTACTTATTTGAGATGAAATAGGTAGCATTAATGATCATACGGACAGCTTTAGATTGAAATCGACGCTTCAGTTAGAGTGCTATCAGTGGCGAGGATCTTAGTGTCATTTACTTTTGTAAAGAATTTTATGAAGCCTCATCATCATTGTGGAGGATCATCATTAGCAGTAAACTAGTTTTGACATGTTTGGATTTCTCCGGGTCACATATTACCACGTATCTATCTCCACTTCTAAAGTGGAGTTTGATGTATAATCGAATTTTTAGTCTGCTAATTACGTTCTAGAGATTCATATGTACCTACTAGAGTTGTTGCAGATGTAAAGTTTTAGACATTGGCAAATGCATTCGCATCGCAGACGTGGAATTATAACGACTCACATCTGAAAATGCGAATGCTGATGTGGATCTCAATATTATTTAAAAAAATAACCTACACATGGATGTGAAAATATTATTTTTAATATAAAATAATAACGCCATTTTTAAGTTTAAATCTGTTTTGCAAAGATTCGTTACTTAACAATTATTTAGCAAGAAACACCTCCTGCAGCGAATAATACCACTAAGTCTACGACTTTTTCGATGTTGATGTTTGTGGGTTTCCACAAACATCAAATCAAGGACCCAAAGTACACCTAGATTTGGGACAACTATTGCCTGGCTAACTAACGCCTGGTTAAGCGACACGCCTGCCTCTAATAACACAGTGCCAAAAAGAACCTGCTGGCAACATTGCTCTTCAAACCATACACAGCAGTGCTTACAGATTACTGCTCGCCCTTTCTAAGTGGTAGGCAAAAGAGTTCTACCTAAAATAAACAGTGACTTTTGCGAATAGAGCTGGCTTACATACTGTGACAATTTTCATAGTGATTGATCTTGTTTAGTTATTAATAATTTAACTATTAACGATTATTTTAAGATTTGTTAGTTTAATTTTGTAAACTTGTTAGTTTAAGTTTAATTTAATCTGTTGATTATTCACATAGTATCATGTAACTATCAATAACGGATAACTACGACACCCGTGGCGTTGCCTACATTCATTCAAAATAAAAGGGACAGAAACCAGGTTATCATCAGTTATCTGACGAAAATACAAATACTTCTTACTTCACGTCTTTTGTGAGGCCTTCATGCTACTGTCAGTAAACTTTATTTCAACTTTCCTTAAACATTTCGTTAAAAATGCGGAGTTTAGCTAATTGAATGTAATGTAATTTATTTAATGGAATATTGGAACAAGTGGAAGCATTTTTCAGGTAATCGGATAAACAAATTACTCGATTGGGACCTCAAGTGTCCGCAGTCGGATAACGAAGACGCCTCAGTAGATCGGTGCGGTGGTATTAGACGAAGCGGTCTACTCGCCACGACAGACTGCGCCACTCCCTCTATATTCTTCTGCGAGAAACCCGAAAAGGGCACGTACAGATTTAAAAGTCTACGAAACAGCGCAATTCACAACCACCATAATCATATTCAGCAAATAATAAAAGTTGAGGAAAAAACCTATTCTATCTTTCTTTTGCTCCTTTGTTTATACGGTCGCACTATGCGAAACCAATAAAATGTAATATTTTGCGGATTTTATCGCATTTAATTTCATGTCATCAACGTCTGAACAACACCCCGAAACACATTATTAAAATGTTTTTTTTTTTAATGTCAATACTTAGTGATAGTGAATATTTCAAAAAGTTTTTATCGGAATAAGACCAAAACAAAATAAAAACGAACGAACACGGTGCACGAAGTGAACAATATAACATCAAATTATTTAGTAAGAAAAACATATTTTAAGATTTATATATATTTTTTGTTAGTTTGGTCGTGGGTTCGAATTCCGCGGAGGCCAATGAATTTGTGTTGTTGTTTCTTAGTTGGTTTAGGGCATTACGGGCTGATCACCCGGTTGCCTGAAAAGTAAGATGATCCATGCGTCGGATGGGCATGTAAAAAGTC
>DWHQ01001285.1:0-11132 GCA_018247955.1 Eurytides marcellus marcellus | reverse complement strand
ACCTAAGTTTACAAATGTTATAAATAAATAAATAAATGAGTTCCATAATAGGATGGTAGCACTGAAATATGTTCCAAAAGATATTTAATGTCGCTTATATATCTTCCACAGATGACATGCTAGCAGAAAAGTCTCACAACCTCATAACCCAAGCGTCCATGAGGAAACAGCTTTCGGCACCCGAATACCTCGAGAAGAGAAAGCTGGAAAGAGAGAGAAGGAAATCATTCGAAAACGGTATAAGAGGGCGTTTGAAAAAGGCGAATAGGAAATACACTTTGCCCAGTTCGAGGAATGAAAGCGTTGACTGCGATTGTATTCAGTTCTCCGCCGAGAAAGGGACAGATTACACTTGCGACAACTGCTACATAGATCTCTGTTCGGATTGTGAGACGGAGCTATCTAGCAAACAGAAGGCTAGAGAGAGACAGTGCGATTGCGCCGCCGATGACAAGGAGGGGACGAAGTGTCCCGAATGCGACCGATCTCTTCATTACATTGACTCGTTCAGCGCAGAGCATTTAGAGAGGAAACAGGCGAAATGCAAATGTTCCGATTTCAAGTCCTCCCAAGAGAGTTTCGGGAAGGAGTATCCCAATTCTTCATTGAACAAGACCAGAGGGTATCACTCCTCGGATAATATCGTTGGCTACACTGACACGAGGAAGAGCAAAGAAGATTTAAGCGACACAAACAACTCTACGTCGAGCGTGCGGAATATTCCGAAGACATGTTTGAAATGCGCGAAAATCAAAGAGAACATACCGGTGACGGATTCAATGCAGACTTTACACAGTCGCCGCTCGAGATGCGTCGATAACGAGAAGCAGAAAAGCGACACGCTGCGATCGAAATCGAAAGACGACCCGCAAAGATCGAAACTCTCCAAAATAGGCACCTGGAGGAGGAAATCCGAGCCTGGCCTGCAACAGAACTCTATTGCACTGATCGCGAAAAGAAGCCAAGATGGCGACGACAGAAACGACACCAAAGGCGGCGAGAAGATAGAGTTCGAATGTCGCAATTGCGGCTCGAACAAAATATCGCGTAAGGCAAAAACGAGCGACGGATCGATGATATCCGATACTGAAACGGACGGGAAGAAGAGGATGGCCAATAACGGATTCAAGCCAAACCTGGAGATCAAAATGTACAACACTAAGAACGTGCCTAAGAAAATCTCGAAGATCAAGAAGAACAGGGCGAAGGGCTTACGCGTTTCGGATACAACGAGTCGGTTCTACACAGATTTCTCGACCGACGTGTCCACTGAGAATATTCTGCACATATCCGAATCGAACGATAGCCTAAACGTGGATAAAGAAGAAAATCCGAAAGACTTAAAACTGTCAGAAGTCATAACTAAAGATGAGGACATAGACGAGGAGACGTATAAAAAGCTGATAGAGAAAACAGACTCGTTCAAAAAGAACGAATTAGAGAAAGTTAAATATTTGAATAAGCAGAAAGTTATAAACGAAAATCCCGAGACGGAAGATCGGGTCGATAAAGAAATAGCGCAAGAGGAGATAGCAGAGAGCTGCGAGGAGGCGGAACAACCGTTAGAACAGATAATATCTCAGCTGTTGTTAGAGAATCGTGAATTCCAGAAGCTTCTAAAGAAGCAGCAACAGAGAAACAGTGCCCAGAGGAGGCATCAGAGATTGTTGAAGTCCCATTCGAATCCCGATCAGGTAATTTTAGCGAGGAGTTTCGATTCGATCGCCATCAAGCCCAAATACAATCGACAAACATCGGAAAATTTCGATTTGAATGCGATAAATAAGGAAGATCAGGATGAGAGCGTCAGTATAACGGACTCCAAACACGATGAGAGCGTATCGGACGAGGATCACATATACGAAACGCTGCGTGTTGACAACAAAGTGGACGAGCGTTTGCACTCTCTGAACAGCAAGAGCAAGATAATACAACATAGCGCGCATTCCCGTCCCAAACGTCTGCCATCACCCACGAACATACTACCAGATGTAAGAAACAAAACGGAATCTGACTACGTCTACTTATCATTTAACAACCAAGATGACGGAATATACGATGTCCCTGTAAAATCTCCTCAAAGAGTCAATACAAACAGTTCGGACTGTTATGTGACAATGGAAAATCGGGGTCCGCCGGTTACCGATGAGAATCTTTATGACAACTTAATAGAGGTGTGCAGAAGAAACAAAGAGGCCTCTGACGATTTGCCTTGCGACTACTTACCCATGAATTCGGACCAAAGCCCGAACGCGCCCGAAATATGGCTGAGCCGGCAAAAGGAGCATTTCAATGTATCAAGGGATAGGAAATCCGGTTCGCTGCCAAGAAGTTTCCAAGTAAACCAAGAAGAGAACGGCCTAAGCTCTTTCAAATTCAAATCGAATGGCAACAAAACGTATTTGAACAGGGAAGGCAAAGTCATGAGCACGGATAGGCCATTCACCATTGCTTCAGACCAGAGTGAGCTGAGCTACGATGACGTCGAAAATTACATCGGCGAAGGCGATATGTTCAAATTCACGAAGCCTTCGAATTCCAATGACGAATACACCAATAACATCAGTCAGTCCACATTGGAATTGGAAGAGGAAATAGATAGGTGCTACAAAAACAATTTCGAGAAAATCGACAGTGATAACAAAAACGATACCTCGCTAAACGCTCTGGATCCCAACTCGAATATGTCCACAACATCGTCCTGTGAGGTTTTACCAATAGACAGGGAAGACGATAAGAAAGATTCGGAAGTAATACATCCGGAGCACAAGATATACAAGCCTACTAGCAATGTACTTTCTCTGAAGAACGTTTTGAGCCGTTTCAAAAATCGAACACCGAACAAGAGCGCCGAGGAGGCCGAAATAACCAACGAACAAAGCAGTCCGGATACCACAAACAAAAGTCCGACCAACGAGAAGCGATCGGCTCTCAATCCAAGAAGTTACTCCAAGAACCTCCTACAAAGATTCAGGAGCATTATCGGCGACGACGACGAAATCGGGAAAACCGATAGCAAAGTGAAAACGGACGACGTGCAAAATGCCACCTTGAAGGCTGACATTAAGGTCGTAATTTCAACGACGGACGCAAGTCCAACATCGGCCACAGCTAACGACGCATTAAGCCAGAGCGTACACGAAGCGACGACCTTGAGCGCTAGTCAGACGGAGAAAAACAACTTGGACACTCTCTCGCACAGCTGCGACGACATTGCGCTGAAATCTGACAAACTCAGACCATGCTACGGCAAAAGCGTCAGCATGGTGACAAGTACGTCGAGCTCGGTCAGCTCGTCCCCGTTAAAGTCTAACAATGGCTCCTATCAGAGTCTGAACAAACTGCCGATCTACATGCAAGGCAGCAAGCACTTGGGTGCGAGGATAGCCCAATCGGATTACGTAGACCCAACTACACTGGTAAACGAGAAAAACGCTATGAAAAACGTGAACTTGCTGATAAACAAAAACGCCGTTAGACCTGACAGCCTATTCTCCAACTCGTCCTTCGTCACCACATCGAGCGAAAGCACTTCTGAGCCTCAAAGCAAGCAGAATACCGTCAAGACCATCGATACGAAAGAAAACACAGATTCGTTCAAAGCCAATTCCGACGAGAGCTTCTATGAAAAGTCATTCGAGAAGATCGAACATTTCACCGATGAGGATGTATTCAGAGACTCCGCCGTATACTCCGATCAGGAAGAGGAAACTAGGACGGATTCTGGCGACAGGGATAGGACGGTCAATAGAACTATCAAACGAATAGAAAGCTTGAAGCACGAGTCGTTTAAATCGAAAAGACTTATAGTGACGACTACCGAAGAGACAAGGACCGGCTCGAGAGTGATGATAACGAAAAACAGAGTCAAAGAAACGTACCGACAGGAGGAAGCGAGGAACGAGGTGAAACAAACTGTCAAACCGAAGATCGCCCCGCCGGTGCCGGTCAAACCTAAAATGGCCGGGGCTGCTGCACAAAACAGATCTATCGTCAAACAGAGTGCTAATCAAGAACAAGCAGTTGAAATCAATGCGCAGACAATAAAACGAGCGGTGAATAAACCGTTCTTAGCGCGTTCCGAATCCAGCCCGCTGGCGGAGAGCGCTAAGAGTAACCTCCATCAGAAAGTACCAGTAAAAGAAGAAGGAACAGACGCAGATAAAGAAGAGAAGGAAGTGAAGTGCGTAAACAAATTCAACCAACAGGGCAGCATACAAATGAAACGTATGAGCTTCGAAAGGGCGAGCTTAGATTCCGCCACGCGGAAGGCCCGAGTGCAAACGGAAGCGCGTACCGCAGTCGAAACGCCGAGAACCGCCAAAAGCGTCCTAGAGAGGCGAATGGAACTCGAGATGATGTCCAAAAGCCAAATAAGGCCCAAGCCCGGTGTGAAAAAGCCGACTTGCAGCGCGAAACCCAAATCTATCACCACTAAAGTAGCCTCGTTCGAAAAGAGCGCCGATAAAGACACCAAGGGTCTAACCCCAAGCAGCAGTACGGAGAAAGCGAACATTCCCCCGAACAGAAACAGTATTAACGTCCAAACGGACATCCCGGAAGACCTGAAGGGCAGTTGGGTGAAGCAGGTCGTGAACAAATTCCAATGAACGAACGAAATGATCGAATGATACGTGAGAGTGATTCGTTGCGAATGTCCATGGGCAGCGGTGATCACTTAACATCAGGTGAGCTGCTTGCTCATTTGCCTCCTACTATATAAAAAAGGTGAATGCATTTATCAAATGAATCCGTCTGGTTTTTTCTACTCCGACTTTTGAAATCCCTTTTGTATTTATCGATACGAACGTGCCTTTCGAATTCAAATCCCTTTAAATTAAGATATGTACGGTTTGTTGCCTTCTCGCTCACACTTGAGCTTAATTTGTTTTTATCCCTCTCTCACTACAATTTTTTTGAAAAAAAAAAAAACTTTCTCGTATTTGAAAACGTCGAGCAATGTCTGCATTTAACTGTACATGGATTTCGGGGCCAATTATGGTCGGTATTTAACTAATGCGTGAACTAGAATCACACTTTGATACTTTTCATTGTTCTGTTAATCGCAGTTTAACATATAACTAGTTTGTGTTGCAAATGTATATGAAATTTATCTATTGTAAATAGGGTCTTAACGTCAATCCTCCGGGCTTTGATGTCTTGTGCCATAGACACGATAGTGTTGTTCCGGCAATATTTTGCACGTCACTACGCAAAGTATACACGAGCACAATGTATATAACTGTTGATATGCTTATTTTGCTACGTATTTATTCAAAAGTGCCATCGCGAATTTACATCTATATATTTACATGTAAAAGAGAAATAAACAAATATATTTTTCGTGCAATTAAGGATCGATCTACTTAAAGTATTTATTTTTTTTAAGAGTTAAGTTTGTTATATATAGTTACTAACACCAAAAAGTAGATTTTTTTTTGTTTTTTTTTTTAAGTATTATTTTACTAATTTTATGAATTAATTACGTTGTCCTTTATATTTACTGTAACGTTGCACTTCATCAAGTTTAACACAATGGAGATTGTTATAAAGCGACCATAGATATAACCAAATGTTCAATTTTTTATCTGTTGTTTGCTATGACATTTTATAATCTGTTCCATTTTACGCACATTCATGCATTTTTTAAATGATTTAAAAACATCGCGTTTCAATCAATACTTATCATGCTTCTAACACAATAGAACATTCCCGGCATTTGTTCTTCAACTATTGGTTGATTATATAAAATTTCCTCTCGTTTTAATCAGCAACATTTCCAGTAAGAATATTGGTGAAACTTAACTTTTAAGTTTAACCTTTACAAGACAAGTATACTTAATTTGTGGAGACTGTTAGGATCGTAAGTTTAACACGATTTTCGCATAAAATATTATTATAATTTTGTAGTGAAATAAACTAACTTTTATACATGTAATAGTGAACGTAAGCACATTGTAAGAGAATTAATTATATTATACAAACATGAATACTGCCTGTACGCACCTGTTACGTCCAAAAATATCAATAAACTGTGGTTGTGTACGTCTATATTGAATTGCGATGTATTGAAAGTTGGAATATATAATAACTATGAACTGATTGTTCGTATGCAATCGTAGGTTTCTGTATCTCGTTACTTTACTTTGTAATGTTATCATAAGTATTACTTACAATTATCTCCGATATCGAGGTAGAATTTGATATTAATAAAACAATTTTTTCTTATACGTGCGTTTTATTATTTTTTGGGTATTGGGAGAACTATTTGACAGTTTTCTGAACTGGACTCGGACGTGACTTTTGGCGCAGTTGCTAAGCTATTCGCTGCGGCGTCGCAGGTCGTGGATTCGATTCCCACCCGGGGCAAATTTTTGTTCGAACTACAGATAATTGTTCCGGATCTGGGTGAAATTTGTGTATGTAAAAGCCTTTGTAACCCAAGATACTTCTATCTTACAATGAAGGCACCGTTGTTTTAAAATTACAATTTAAAAAAAAATTCCCGTACACTGACGATATCGAGTCTCGTTCGGGCAGTTTTAACTATATCATACTAGATTTATTGTAATTAATTAATAAAGTATAGTCAAATAAAATTAAAAAAAAAAAACGGTAAAATTTTTGTACCCCTTTTCTCTCAAAAAAATCCGGCTGTTAAGTGTTTAAAAGGTATCCTTTTCAATGATACTGTCTGTCCATAACAACACAGTACCACATAGAAAGCTTGACACTGCGGTGCGTTCATCACACGAATATTTAAGATGGCATATCTCTGTGCCCAATAGTCGTACTGGCAATATTGCCCTCGAATTAAACACATTAAAGCTCAGATAAATAATAACTGGCAATACAGTGGTACACCCCAGGCGGTGCTAGAGTCCTATCCATGCAATATTAATATCCTGCCTTTCGGGGAGAAGACAGGATTATGTAAAATTGTTCCTACTAAAATACCCTTGGTGCCCATTACCGCTTTGACAGAGACTCCGAAATTGAGGGTTCCGTAACCCACCGGTTACCTTCTATATGCCATATCTACCCTTACTTTCTGTGAGGGGATCAATCTATGAAATTTGCATTTTTACCATTCCTATATCACATCTTTAACTCGATAAGACGGTGCTGAAAATTTTACTAAATGTCTTCAAAAAATCTAAGCTAAACGTTAAGGTGAGACGTGATTTTTTGACAAATCGATTTTTTTTTTATAAAAGAGCATATAAATAATATGCGGAAAAATATATATGTAATATATACCTGGCTATACCCATTATTTTATTCTCACCAAAACTACAATACGATCAATCTACTCCATCGACCGAGCGGGATGCATAAATGCATCCACAAAGGCATGCAATCGCTTTGCCTTTAACCTTTTGAATGCTAGAGCAGAAACACACCCTCGTTTCCTTCACGCCAAGCCAAGAATTAAACGCAAAATACCTACAAATAAATAAGGATATTCCAAAAGTAATTATAATTCCAATAATTTATACCAAATTTAACATATTTTAATTTGTTTCACATAGTTAAATAGAGTAAAAGCTCCTTATTCGCGTTTTCACTATTAAAAAAAATTAAAATTTTTCGGAATAAAAAAAGCTACCCAATTCCTATATTCGCGAGTAAAGATTTCTTTATGCGCGGGTCTAATTTTTACGTCGGTGCATACATATTAATAAAAAAGCACTCAGTATAATTGAATTAAAAAAAATAGACCTTATTATAACTATGCTTAAAGTATATTGTCAAATGCTATCGCCGTTGTTTGATTGATTCGGCGGTTCCTTTGACATACGCCGCCTTACAAAATTAAGAAGAGGTTTCAAAAAGCACAGTAAACGTAATATTTAATTTGAAAAATCTTAGCGAAGGCTTAAGAATGGCAAATGAGCAATGAGCTGTGTGATTTCCTTATGAAAATTGGCCCATCAATGGAACGAAGTCGAATTTTTAAGCTGCAAATTGCTATGCTATATTTGAATTCGCCGCGAATAAAGAGCTTTTTCTGTAACAAAACTTCATTTTAAATTCCTGCGGGCGTCGACCCGCTTGGAACCTCTTGGGAACTCCATTTAAGCCTTTGGGCCTCTCATAAAACTTCTCATAAAATAACTTTTTGTGGGTTGGATCCATTTTGAACATTGCAAAATACATGTGGTAATGAGCTCGTGCGTCAATTACAATTAATCGCACAACTTGCTCGTGCCATCAATTGATTTCTTAAACTTAATCCACATTTTCAGCCTTGGAGGGTCACCGTGCCGAGGCGAGCAAGTGGCGCGAGGAGGCCGAGGCGGCTCGACGTGAAGCGAGCAAACTCCGCGCCCAGCGTGATCAGCTGCAGTCGCACCTGGAGCGGCTTGTCTCTACCGATGCCAAGCCCCCTACCAAGGTCTCTAACGCCCTAGTGTTTCCTGAACAGACTTTCTGCTCTAGGAAATATTAACCTTGTATCGCCGGTGTTTTCACAGATATGTAATGGCGAACACATAGTACACTCAGGCTTATAACAACTTTTTATGGACCACACAATTTTTGATCCGTGTGGCCATCAAATTCACGACACGTCGTTAAGATCTTTTCTTATAAAGTTTTTTTGCCCATCGAAATAGCTATCTTGACGTCATTTTTACTCTTTTAAATGGCTCACTGGAGTCATATCGGAGAATAAGCCTCGATAGATCAACTGCACAGTAAGGTGCATGTGTCATTTCTGTCATTGTTGATGTTAATATACAGTAAAACTGTGTCAATACGGAATTTGCTTCGGTTGACTGCTTTTAGTAACAGTTAGACCAAACATATTGTATAGCGATGGCTAATTTAGAAATTTTAAAGCTCCTTATAACTACATACTTAAAGGAGATAAGTTGAAAAAAGGTCATGGTGAATGGCAAAGATGAACAGAAAGAATGACAATGTGAATTAATGGCGCGCGATTAAATTAAAATAGCTAAAGGCGTAGTAGGAGCATCGCAAGTAGTGATTGCGGATTCTAATAAGAAAAGGTGTTTCAAAACTTTCTCATAATAAAAAAATTATATATAGAAATCATTCATTTTTGATGTCCCATTTTCACTTTTGTTAGTATTTTTACATTAGACTCTAGGTATAGTGTAATACTTCCTTGTGTAACTAGCTCCTGGTATCAACTATATGTTAAAATATTTGAATTGACCGCAGATCCTTCATCTCACTGATAATCCAGCGGCTGTGGCTCACAAGCAAATGCAAGTAGACTTGGAGACTGCTCAAGAGGAGGTATGTTCTCTTAACAAACGCTCGATGGCTTGTACTTGCACTTTTGTTGAGTTATTTGATTTGCCAATTGCCATTTCACATTTCATTTTATTCGTCGTAGTCGCTAAAGTAACGTTTGTACAGATAAAAAGGCTTAAAGAGGCTCTCCGAGAAGGCGGGGCTGCGGTATGCCCGGAAGAGATGCAGCAGTTGAAGCAGCAGTTGGAGAACAGTCGGATAAAATTAAAAAGGTTTACTCCCACATGTGCCCATGTGCTTTGCTTCTAATATTTTGGTTTTTGTAATGTCCGATTGTTCTTTGGTAGAATGTAATGCATTTATTTTATATTATCTAGTGTGGTGTATAGCTGAATATAACATTCTCTCAATTTCCAGAATGAAAGAGGAATTCACGTCGTCGGCTCAGGAGTATAGAGATGTCGTTTACATGCTTTTAGGTTATAAAATCGATAGGACGGGTCATAAAAACTATAGGTGAGTAGTTTTTATATTTATATTAGTTGTGACATGATTCAATCAATTTTTATGGAGAAGGATTTTGTTATTACTTCAAACTTCGATATAGTTTTTCACTTAAAGTTGTTATTATTTCGGCTGGAATAATTTTCTTATTCAGTATACTTTTCTTTAGTTTTATTATATTTTAATTATCACATAATTTATTGTACAATTACTTGACCAATTAATTCGCTTGGCTTGATAATGCTTCATAAAAAACTAATTAAATTGCAGAATATCCAATATGTATGCTGAGTCGTCTGAGGAATATCTCACGTTCACCCTCTGCGACGACGGCATAGAAATGGTGCACACTGATTACTCAACAACGCTGGGGGAGCTGGTGGAGTTGCATCTCCACCACCATAGATCCATACCACTGTTCTTGAGTGCTCTCACCATGGAACTCTTTACCAGGACAACCATGCAGCAAGAAGTACAGTAGTGCTGAAATTCAGTGAAACTCTCTCATAGTGCTTAAAAAACTGTGGTACTGTAATTAAATACGGTGTGGAGGGAAGTGAATAAAAAATAAATAAAAAATTGTAACCATATTAAAACAAGTCAACAAAAAAACTACCAAGACGTTTCCAATCAATTCAATTTTTTCAGACTGATGTTTGTAGCATTCTTTCTTAATATACATGTTCAATAAATTGTTTTTGTTCTATATAAAACTAATTGATTGATAATTTCCAACCGTTGAAGTATTCACATTTTTTGTAAATTATTATCAATACAACAATTATTAATTACTTGGTTGTCATAGTTTTTGGCAGGTAAGTTTAAATCCGAGATCTTTCTGAAATTCTCTAGATATTTGATTCCGAGACATGAACCTAGGTAATATCAAAGAAACAGAATCTATTAATACATAATATTAAGTATTTTCATTACATTTACAATAAAAAGATAATTTTTCATAAAGAAAGAATACCATAACTTTTGAAAAGAAGTTTTCCTTATTTTTGCCAATATAAGAAAGTCATTTATTATCATGAACATTCCCATTTACGTCATCCTACAGGAAGAGCTCGTCAACTATTAGTATATAAATAAGATATTTCAACTTTCTAGTATTTAAATGTAATGCTATTTAAAATTTACTATTCTCTGTATATATAGCGTTATTGCGCTAACTTGGTATAGACCTTAATGATTAATATCTTTTCAAATATTTCTTAAATAAATGTGTACTACTGAAATATCTTTCTATTTTAAATCTTAATTTTACCTCTTTTTTTTAAGAGACTTAACCCTTAAATGCATGATTTTTTGTTTTGAATTAAGAAAAAAATCGTACGTTATAGGAAATTTATCATAGATAACGTTAAAAATAATAAAAAAAATCATGTAATAATGAAGAA